>WIPJ01000134.1:62776-103555 GCA_018155075.1 Cassiopea andromeda
CCCAGCAGCTATAGTGGCAAGTCAATATTCTCTACACTACGAACAACCCTGTACACATAAGACAGAGTTTATTTTTGAATCATTCTATATACCGCATATCTTCGAATATAAGTCGAGGCTTTTTTATCAAAAATGAAATCTTATTTCTTTATCTCGACTTATATTCGAGTCCACCAATATTCAGTTTTCGATATTCGAAACTACCATTTATATTCGGTTTTGTGTATCCGGGAGCTACTAAGTGTGTTCAGATACCAATCACCGGCGACATAATATAGCGAAGAATCAGACCATGAAGATTTCTATGGTTTTGAGTGACATTGGACAGTGTTCTTTTAATAAAAACAGATTGTTTGGTAATTATTCTTTCTTCTACTTTACTTCTTTCTTACATCATTTTTCTGCTCGACTTATATTCGAGGCAATGAAAGAACCTTGAGTTATGGCTAGAAATTTACCTCGACTTATATTCGACGTCGACCTATATTCGAAGATATACGGTACCTATTTTATAAGCTACGCGAATGCGGCGAAAACTGGACACTAAATTTCTATCAGTTAAACAGCTTATTACATTTGATTTATAAGATCTTTAATAAGCTGTGCCCAGAAAATCTATGGAACAAGTTCAATCTAAGGTCCAACCACTCCAGATACAAACACAATTCTGCAGAAATATCCAGATTCCTAAGTATAATCTAGAGTATGCAAAGAAAGGATTTTCATACTCAGCTCTTAAAACCTTAAATGAAATCCCTTTAAGCACTAGGGAACTTCCCACGCTCTTTCACTTCAAAAAACAACTGAAAATGTATTTGATGAGCTGACAATAAGTAAAACACGACCTCTGGAAGAACAGCCTAAGGTATATTTTAATTTTTGTTATTGTATTCAAACCATTATGAATATGATGTATTGCTAAGTTTATTTTAGTTTTGCTGAAGGGTAATTCGTGTAAAAATAAGTTAATATGAATATGGATATGCTCTAATTTAGTTATATATTTGTACATTCATCTGGAAATGTGAATTGAAGCCTTCTAAACATGCTTGCAAAATGTTTTTCAATTATTCGAAGCAATGTGTTATCACATTTCCATTCTTTATCATGAGTTAAATAGGTTCTTGATTAATTATTCCACATAATGTAGTGTTATTGATGTATAATATTTTATAAATTTCTCTTTTATGCAATAAATAATATTAGCAATAAATAATGTTACTAATAAATAATGGTACTAATAAATAATGGTACTAATAAATAATGGTACTAATATTATTTGAATTGCGGCGGACTGACTGGTCGGGCAATTAGGCCGAATGCTCAAAGGGCCGGCTACATGAAGTGGAGAAAACGTTGGATTCTTAATATGGAGAACTTTGCAATGCATGCATGAAAAAACTGACATAAAATTCTATTTTGAATAAAATGGTTCCTGAGTCTTAATTCGCGAATTGTGCTGTCTTTTCCTTCAAACTGATCAATTATCTGTTAGGTACAGATTCAGTATAACTTTGGAACATTAGGGAAGCAACCTTTCTCTTACAAATATACGACAATATGATTGTAAGATGCCAAAACAAGTCGAACATTAGTATATAGCTATTTAACAAAAGAAAAATCCCTAAATGCAGACTCTGGTGTTGATGACTGGAGCCTCGCTGAGCTTCCATAACAAAATCCCAACAATTACTTCGTCTCAAGCCATCAGATTACCCCTCAGCTACTGCATTTTTGGGGTCACAATGCCCTGTTGTGCATATGAAATCCCAGGTATCATTGTTTCAGATGTGCATGAGTGTTTACACTTATCGATAGCGGGTGCGTGCACGGAACCCAAAGAACTCTTGACAAGAAAGCCTTAAGAAAGTTCTGGTACTGATACCGAGCCAAAACAACTCTCTTATAACAACATGTATTGGATAAAGGAGATGATCAAGAAGGAATAATTCTATTATATTGTCAATTTCTCATTTTCAGTGCGTTTTGCTGAAACCACGTTTACTTCTGATGGGGTGTAAGAAGTCTATAGGAAGAAATTCACGTTTTTTTTATAAGAAAAAAGTTTATAAGAATATGAGGCTCAAATCGTCAAAATCTTAAGAAAATCGTAAGAAAATCACGAGGCTCAATTTCCAAAATTAAGTGTTTTATAGGCCAAAAATCGGTAATTCGTTGTTATTACATTCAAAATGTTAAAGATGGAATTCAAATTCAAGTGTACAATATTATTAACGAAAGTGTATACCACTCTAGCCAGTTTATTTCAGTAAAAGTTAAGAAGAAATTAAGAAAATCTCAGGCTCAATTTCGGGAAATGTTAAGAAAATTGAGGCTCAAGCAAAATAATGATTTTCGTATAAAAAAAACGTGTAATGTTGAAATCGCATAACCAAGCTTGGTTGATTAACGGAAGAATAAAGAGCTAACGGTGATGCCATCAGGTTCTAATATCGAATTTCTTTTGAGATTTCTTGACATGAAACAAGAAAAAGGATTGCACAGAGGAGAAACCATGGCTTTCATCAATTTATCTAGGCAGTACGAGAAAGGTGATTCAAATGAAAGCGTTATTAGCGACTCTGATATTTTTGATAGTATAAAACGCGGGAATCCTAAGAAAAGACGCACCTTCCATAAAATATTGCTAGCTGTTGCTATAAGTTCACTGGTTGTATTGGCAACGTCCATTACAATAAACAGCCAGGAATTGATGTATGCAAATGAAATGAAGAACTATGTCAACATATTAGCAACAATTGAACGGGGCATGCGAAGGCATAGGAAAATTAATTTATGGAAAGCAAAAAGGAGAAGGGTTCACAAAGGAATGAAGAACAAAAACTCCATTTGAAAGAACAATGATACTCCAGTACCAGCTATCTTCACTTCTTCCACATAGCTTTGACAAGTATTAGCTTTATGTTCATTTTGACTTTTAACAAGTATGCTTCAATATAGAAATTGCAAATAGTTGTTTACATGAGAAAAATAAACCAGGCCAATGAGTCTGATCTTCATTATACTTTGATAGAGAAAAACATACTGAAAATTATTATGTTTCTTTCAATACTGAAAGATGATTTCCCAAAAATGTAAATGGAGCAAAGACACTTTTGTTACACTAATAATCATGGTCCTGCATCTCAAATATTGCTCCATGCACTATATGCTGCTTATAAATAGTAAAATAACATGTCTGCACTGGTGCTTGTCAGTCAAGTAGATATTTTCCATTCAACTTTGACTAAAAATAAATTACATCCTATCTGAGCTTGTATGGTTGCATCAGATTCATGAAAACACAAAGAAATGTGTACAGCAGGAAAAAGCAACTACCCATCCTGCACACAGCCTGTAGAACAATAGTCTGTAAAATTTCAAACTATTTTACAAGGTCATTCTAAATAAGAGTCCCTTAACAGAACA
The DNA here is from genome assembly GCA_018155075.1 of Cassiopea andromeda. Taxonomy (NCBI): domain Eukaryota; kingdom Metazoa; phylum Cnidaria; class Scyphozoa; order Rhizostomeae; family Cassiopeidae; genus Cassiopea; species Cassiopea andromeda. The sequence continues at coordinate 66,206 of WIPJ01000134.1, forward strand.
AATACAGGTCATGATAAATTTGACTCTATGCAAAAAATATCAAAAATTAAACAGTCTAAAAACTGCTACTGAAACCCTATTCCATCAGAGAATATCCCTCTTGCAATTAATCTGAAACTCCTTGCAGCTCCCCTGGAGTCTGCAGATTCCACTTTGAGAACCACTACTCAAAAGGGTATCAAATCTGTTGGAGTATTCTAGATATATCAAAAACTGCAAAAACTTTTAATGCAGAGAGTCAACATTGTATAGAAAGCCAAATCAAATTGAGTCAGCTAGAATGTGAATGATCTATTTTTAGCTTAAGTTAAATGGTATTTATTTCCAATACATCTGAGTAACAGCTTTCTCCTGTAATCATGAAACCCTAATGCTTATTGTGGATATGAAAAACACTTATCCCATTACAAACCACTAAATGAGCATCTAATTATTGGTGAAGTTCAAAACTACTGTCTGTTGTCTGATTCTAGTCCAGAAATATAAGTAGGAAGCCCAATGGTAACAGGTTCCACAACTTGAGCAATCAAAGTAAGAAATAATAAACAGAGGAGAGGAAGCCAGAAAGAATGATGAACTAATGTAGAACTATATCATCATGAAACTTTCACAATTACAAACTCCTCTAAATTACTACAAGATCCATATTTACAACATTCAAAGGAACCTATAAATATACTGCCACTAAAAAGCAGCAATTATGGAGTCCTATAATTTGCTAGGCAGCAACTAACAACTCCAATCATGTATATCACTTGAAAAAAGGGCTAGGCCATCCTTCACTCTTGTGTGTTGTCAGAATGGTATGGATAAAAACTTGCATTCCTTTACCATTCATCATTCTTAGACAAATACATTTGAATATTACCTTGTACATGTATTTAAGAGCATTTGTTATGTGCTAATTGTTGAGTACACATGTTTTTATGAGAAAAAGTATATAAATTGAAGCTTTGGCAATAAAGCAATTTTCTCATTAAAACTATATGTATTTAGCCTTAAATCCACTACTTTTACCAAGGATTTGCCGACTTCATAGCACCTGGGGGCATTTTGCCCCTCTTCTGCCTCTAGCAACTGCTACTGACTGTATATAACTACTAAGATACTAACTTTCTTATTTTTTAATTTCAAAATTTCAAATACAGACTCTTATGACAAAAGTTTATTAATTCTGATTTGTATACAAGATTTCAAAGGAACAATGGTGTTTCCATCAGCCTACCTAATTAACATCTTCTTCATCTGGAGTACTTCTACATACCAGAATGGAGTGACATCTTGGATTGATAGGAAATTCTTGTATACTCTAGAAATAAAGCATTGGATAGCTTTCTTAGAAAGTAGCAAAGTTTAACATTTTGCTACAAAATGTCATATGCAACATTTTGAACTCGCATATGAGCTTGAAAGAGTCAAAATAACTAAACAACACAACTTTGATAAATATTTGAAATATAGGTGCTGCTTTGAAAGAGAATGATAGGCTTTGACTATGCTTTACATGAAATTCTACATCATAATAGTGGATAGTCTTTTCTTATGCAGAAAACCTAAACAGGGTTTTGCTGTTGACTTAAAGCCTTTGCAAAACACACATAGATGCAAGCATGACATATATAAGCTAAGAGCAACTAATAGCAGAAGAGCTTTGATCTTCTGAATGCAACTATGAAATAATAAATTTATAAACGAATAAAGCTATTAAAAATTACAAATATTGAGTCTGCTTTATTACTAAAATCTTGTCAAGAAATATAGACAGCATTTATTTGATTTCTTTGGACACGTTCCATGACAATTCAATCCAAAAATTCAGAGTTGTCCTAAGTTGCACTTTAGTGGGTAGGTTGCTATGCAACATACCATTCTATTCATACGCACAAACGTGTATTCCACTAGTCATGATCTGAAGCGCCCCATGGAAGTCAAAGAGCCATTCTTTATTTCTTTCAGCTTCTTTCTTCCAAGTCTAATTAAATGCTCAATTTGCAAAAAACTTGTCTTTTTTATCAGGGACTTCGATTTAAACTCATTTCGTATGTAATCGTTAAGTCCTGGAGTACCTTGGCCTGCTCGTAGCAGACTTCTGTACAAACTTAGGACTTGCTTTTGCAGTTGACTTCTTTTTATCATTGTGCAATCGCACTCACATTTAAATATATGAATAATACCGAATGCTCAATTTCTATCAACTATGTTTCATAAGTCTTGGAAGAGAAAATCAAGCAGCCTCGGATTCACTAGCCTCTTTTACATGTAATAAGAATGTTTGTCTGTGATTCAAAATATATTTTTCTAGTAGCTAATATAGTATTTCATATAGCTATCAGTACTATTTCATCTTATATTTCACACAAACACTCTTAAATTATGATGATAACTATATTTTTCCACCAGCTGATTAGCAAAGCTCTATACTTTAATAGTGGGTGGTTTAATAAAATTACCGCATGTTGAATTAACAATATCTAAATGCCATTTCCTGGGCGATTCTAGCGTAATCTAGCTCAATACTGAAAAAATATAAAAATAGCTTTTGGTGTCTTAGTGGTAGATTCCCTACTTTATTTTGGGCTATGTAAGAGGAATAGATACTGAAAATTGCTATTACCACTTTAAACAAGACTACTGTCCTCTCTGGAATCAACGTGAAGTCCACCAATACCAGACTGCTAAGTTTCAAAATTGCGCACGGAAGATGAATTTCGTAGATCAAACTGCGCTCTTTCGGCTGTTATGGTGAAAACAATGCACTCTTTTGCAGGAGTCGAAAATATCAGCAGTACAGTACGTAAATGCGTTTCTTAGGACGTAAACGATAGTCGCTTGCGCTCGTTCCTTGTTTAGTGACCGGTGAATAAGTCGAGTTTTTCAATCAGAAATTTTGGGTCAAAAATGGTGAATTTATTTATCCGCTGGGTATCATATAAATACAGTTTAAGCACTAAGCATCCCCACTTTGCGCTCTTTTGCTATTATCATACAATGAATAGGCCTTCGTGCTCTTTGCAAGTTAAAGAGCGAAAATATCGATTTTGCGCTCTTGAAGATCGACTTGCGCTCTTTGTATTTAACACTGCGCCCCGAATACACTCGGAGCGTACTGCAAACTTAGCAGTCTGGTACCAATGTGACCATGTCATACATTTCCTACACTCGTCATATGGTTTCAAAGATCACATAATAATATTGAAAAAATAGCCACCAACATTAATTGGAAGCACACTTTTCTATAAGAAAGCTATTTGTAAGAAGTACTGCTCGACAGCTCAAACAGCCAGAGTGCATTCCATGTAAACTGCAGGCCAAAGGTGCGCCAGTGATATATGTGGTGCGCTTTTGCTGCACCAACCTAAACGAATGATCATTGACATCCCATTCCATTTTGTTGTATATACTACACAACAATTTGCACACGCCGTAATATGTTTACATTAGTCTCCACGCCGAAAATAAAGCTTTGTGCACGTCGAAGACCATTGGGCCTAAGTGCATGGAATGTACCTTGGTCAAAAGTTAAGAAAGTTCAATACTGCATTCTTGAAGTGTAAGAAAGTCGTAAAGTCAATATGCATTGAACATTCCAGTTATCTCTGCAGGGCCGCTGAGACAATTCTGAGGCTTCGGTGCAAAAGGGAAAGAGGAGGCCCACTGCGAGCGAAGCGAGCAGAAAATTTCAGGGTCTAGAAACTAACTTTGGTAAATTACTGCTGGTTTACTTTATGAGGCCCCCAGACCTTGAAGCATTGGGTGCTAAGAGTCCCTTTGGAGCTTAAGGCTCTGGGGCAATTTGGCGCCCTCCCTTGGCGGCATTGTATCTCTGTATAAAATGATACGTATGATATGTTCACATTTCTGCTGTTATTGACGAAGGTCTGTCATTACTTTAAGTGTACATAAAAGTTTCACACTATCTTTTCATATGAGCACATAAAACATAAAAGCTAACACAAAATTTGCATAAAATATATTGAGCATGTTTTGATGCTGAAATATTGAAAAAACTACGAAAGTTTCAATACTAGGCCAAAAATACTTTTTTATAAAAACGTGTGTTCACCTTAAGTTTGAGTTTCTAACTACGTCACTTCGATGTAAAAGCATAGATACACTCAACATTTACCCTCGTAACAGCCTTAAGATGTGTAACACGATGTACATTCAACCATATGCTTTGTTACCGTGTGATTTGATGGAAATGGTGTACAAAAGAGGTTAAAGCTATGCAGGCAGCTGTCTCTTGATCCTTACATTGCTCAATGCATCGCTTTCAAAGGTGGGCTTCAACGATTGTAAACTAAAACTGTGTTTTTGTTGGAGGTTAGTAAAAACACTCATCCTTATACAACGATTGAAAAACACTGTTCCATTAATGTAAACATAGGGCTTTCAAGGCTGTTTGTGAATGACTACAATGTCTCCCAAAAGTCCTTGGAACACCCAAAAAGCGTTAGGAATTTTCCACCCCCGTCCTATTTTCGCCCAGAAATGAAAATTGCGAGCCCCCTTCCCCCTTCATACAATGTTGAATCGATAGCGGAAGCCTTTAGCTATTTGGAAAGACACCACTTCTCCCTCCAGTGCATTGTTGTACGGGGGAGGGGGTTTTGTAGTTCGTCTACAGCATAAATCACAGGAAGCGTTCCAAGACTTTTGGCAGACATTGTAGCCCATGCAAGATGCTTGATCCAACATGATTTGTGGGAACTTATCAGCTGATAATTAAAGATCTCAAGCCGGTGGCAATATGTGGGTAAGTCACAATGGCGATAAAAATATTCTACTAATAAATTACAGCTTAATTACTTCAAAAACATAGACACTAATACTATCTATACATGAATTATTTACACCTGTTCTGTCTCCAGCAATACAACTTGCTGTACAGAATCAGGCCTCGTTTCCCCTTCCTCTAGTACTTCATCGGTGTGAATGAGGCTGGCCGACTCCGCATCTCTTTTGTGGCTCTGCTTTTGCGCAGTAACACGTAGGAGATCATCGTAAAGCGTTTGCGCGTGTATGTTGACGTTTTTTATCGTTTCCAAATTCGAAATATCGTCGAGTAAATTCGCACAAGCAGACATTAAATTCTTTGTCTGTTTTCTCAAGTTATCGATATGCAACGTACTCACAAACTGAATTTGATCACTTGCTAATTGGGCCTCGGTTTCACTTTGAAATCCAACATCGTCTATCATACTATAACCCTCCTGTGCAGGAGTCGCTACTCCTTGTTCTGAGTCATATAATGTATCCGATAATATCATACCATTAACATCATTGCCAATTTCATTTGTTGTAATCCGGGGGTCGTGCACTGGAAGATGAGCGGAATATTTTGGTACAGTGATTTCCAAAGCCTTCCAATTGTCTTCAGTGACAATCAATCTTGTGTGGATAACTGCAGGACACCCAATCAACTTCGAACCGCGAGACTTCCTGCGCTTTGACCCTTCACGCACAGCTTTCTTGCGTGGCCTACCACCAAGCGCACAATTGTGCAATTGTGATTCCAGTACCCTGTACACAACAATCTTCCCATTATGATTTGCCAATCCATGGTCCGACTTTTTATTCACCCGTTTTCCAGTCCGAATTCGATAATTTGTCCGGGTTTGCATGCAAAATTTAGCCAGCCATTGTTCCCAGTTCTCCTTCGTGTAAGGATTTAAGTATCCTCTGGCATAGTCCGTAGGCTTTCTGTGCGGCGTTTGTTCAAAGTTCGAAACGCCATCCATCGTTAAAAGCTGCTCGTCGTTCTTAGCTCGTGGCTGAGAAAATATGCAGTCTGCATGGTGTACAGTCAGACTGTGAAGTTCACTAAAGCAAGGTGGAAGCATATTCTTAACGCACATATCTTTCAAATCTGCAGCACGTTGCAGCTCCGTGTTGATAACCATGTTCGATGGATAAGCATTCTGTCCTTTGTGCTGATTTTTACGTCTACAAACTACGGTGCTGTATCCATTCGCTTCGCACTCAGCACAAGCGGCTGCTCTCACATCCGTGTGTCTCTTTTCTGCGCGGCAATATGTAGTTGTACGGCAGAATCTAAAGCAGACAATACATCTTCCCAGCACTTCAAAATGTTGCCCTGCCGTCCGCGGGATCTGGGCAGATGGCAACGCAGAAAGCTGTTGAAGTTGGTCTAATGGAGGTATTGATCCATAAATCTGGTGAAGAAGCAAATCATACAAGCAAATTGATTGAACGCTTGCAATAAACAATGGACAGCTAAACTTGTAGCACTCATAATAGTAAGCTTAGCGTGAAGTGCTGCTAGATAATAGTATGAAGAACATTGGACTAATTATAATTATGTTATTGTTTCGTTGAATGGTCACCTGGTGTGACCACATCGTTGTGTGATCACGTGGACAGTTGTTTTCAGTGGCGATGATTTAAAACGTGAACCGAACTGAACTGGTTTTGATATGTACAATGCTATATAAATGTCAGAACAATAAAATAGTCTCCAGGCTACTAGAGTCATTAGTTCCCAGACCTCAGTATTTGATGACACATGTATTCTTATGGTTTTGATAAATGCTTTGTTATATTTGTATAACTAACAGCTTGTGTGTGATTCTCCGAATCAGTGAACAGGAAAAGGGCCGAATTTTGCAAACAACATTTCCCACAATAGAGGTATTTTATACCAGGTATCACTATACCAACGAAGACCTTTCTAGGGCTTAGGCTAATGGAACAGATTTTAAGATCATAAAATGGTTTAATAAAAACAACATTGGTCCCACAATAAGAGTACTTCTTAACCAGCTATTGCCACCAACCCTGTTTACAAAGCTACTTTAAAAGTATATATGCACCACTTGTTTGTCAATGTGGCAAACCCATAGACAGTTAATATGAGAAAATAACCAATATAACTATATAAAAATATTAGTATATATGGATATACATCAATTCCACCAAAGATTCAGTTCTCTAAACAATCTTACAACTCAATTTACATCTCATTAAATGCATTCTAAGTCTTTCTGTCTACTCTTTCTCTCCTCCCAACTTTTAGATGTGGACAGAAATGTTCTAAGGCATTTTCCATTGAGTGGCATTTTGACCATTTGACCTATTACTGTTACTTAAAAAAAGGCCACGGAAAATGCAGTGGCCAACTCTCTTGCAGCATGGCCGACTTTATACCAACTTTGGGATTATTCACCCGTTATGTAACGCCTCTAGGGAGGAGGGACGGTACCTCAATTTGCTACGCTATTGCTTAATTTATATGGAGAGCTATAGTATGGAACGTTACCACAGGGGGAGGGGGTCTTAAAAACGGTAAATTTAGCGTTACGTAATGGGTGAATGACCTATTGGAGGGCCTGACGCTCCCCTACGTCCCCAAAAACACAACGCTGATGTGGCGTAGCATGTTCTTCTTGTCACTGCTTCCGATCTCAAAGCATTGCCTACATCACCCTATTATGTGCTGCAACTACCATGCTTCACATTAACCAATACTTATTTCATTTAATTTCATTCAATATATTTACGGAGGGGCACCCTTCAGCAATGAAGCTGATTTCCAAGGGGCCCTCCACTTAACTACTTACAATAAATCGAAAAATAACAGAAAAGGTAGAAATTAAATACAAAAATCCTAAAAGCCTAGTATAAGTATAAGTATAAGTAATTGTAGAATTGAAAGAAAAAGATTGAAATTCTAATCAAGTTAATTTTCTAAGATTAATTTTCAAGTTAATTTTTAAGTCTAAGGTTAATTTTTAAGTTAATTTTCTAGGGTTAGGGTTATAAAACATAATTCTAAAACTACTTTTCCTGGGGGAAAAAGCTTACCTGAGATGCTGCAGGGGGTGCAGCTATGAGGAATTGTGATGACATAGGCACAGCAACAACACGTGGGGCTATTGGTCTCAGTGTCGCATTATGGCTGTCCTGCTTCATCCGTTTGGCTTTTACTTTTGAGCCTCCTTTTGCACGCGGCCTCTTTGTGGTTTCAACTGTTTCTGCTGACCGTGCATTAGTTACTTGAATTGAGGCCTGGGAAGACCCAGCAGTAGCGTGGATGATTGAGCCTTGGGCCCCCAAAACCTGACAAGAATTAGTTAGCATATTAACCATAGAAAAATGCATCCAAACTAACTTGCATGAAACAGAAAATTTAGAAATTACCAATTCTATACTAACAAAAGCAATTTGCATAGAATTTCAGCTAAGAGAGGTAAACTAGTTCAAACAGAATAAGCCACTAAACAAACAGAGGAACAAATGGGTTACAAGAGAAATGGATAAGTAAGTGATAAAAATATATAAAAACATAAGAGCATTAAAATTCCCATGTGAATCAGTTGATCAAAGCATAAGTGATTCATAAAAAATATTTAACAATCAATTAATTGTGCTACGTAAAAACAACAAATGATTAATAGAAAAATATGAAAAAATAAAGGGATGAACAAACTCAGTGACTGAATTATTAATTTGCTAATTGGTAATAAATACATAGACAGATGGAATTACAGATGGATAGATGGAATGTGGATGAATGTTTGTGGGGATAGCAATAAGAATGGATGAGTAAACAATTTATGATTGACAAAAGATTTAAAAAATTGAAACTGATGAAAAATGATAATAAGAAGATAAAGATAGGGGCCACCATACTGACTGTACACAGATAAGTACCTGTTAGGGAGGAAACTTATGTTTGGACACTGGTATGTGAGGTAGGGTTGTCAATTCCTTTCCTTGCCACTGAGGGTGGTGCCAACCAATGCAGGCTGGGAGGATTCTGGGTGCCATGCCCTAACATCATGACACAAGTTGGTTCTCACACCCATTTCAAAACCATGCTAGAGGTCCCTCACCTTTACCAACAAATTTAATCATCAAACCTGGATGAATTAGAAAAATGATCTTGGTGAAAAGTGGGGGAACAAGTCCCCCCAGTCCCCTTTTGGTGCTGCCACTGCTTGCCACCTCTACCCCCTAGTTTTGGAAAAATACACAATTACTAGTGGGTTGACAGTTAGTGAGCAGTCACTTGAAGCTTTAGTATGTCTCAAACCATCAACCTTAACACACAACACAAGCAGTCTAAATACTTACCCTGCCCCTGTAGGAAGGTACTAATTGTGAAGTGAACTACTTTTTTCAAACTTTCATTTCAACAATATATCAACTAATTACAATTATACATCTCACTACTATACAAATAACTTTTAAATCTATCATAATATAAACAAATTTTAAAATATTACAGAGATCAAAAGTTTTAAAACTCTTATTTGAAAACAAATAAAAAATAAAATTATGCTTACCTGATTAGCACTTTGAGAGGCTGGTACTGGTAAAATCAATACTTGAGAACTGCCTGTTTGAGCCAGTCCATTCAAACTCTGGATATGTGGGGCATTAATGACATAATGTGATCCAGCATCTATATTTCCATTTGGTAGTTCTGATGAATTTAACAAGGTATTTGGCAGATTACCAAGAGAATCCAAAGCTAGATATGTTGTTGAATTTCCAGACCCTGGTGTGCCAATGAAGGTTGATATAGCAGTATAAAGGTTACCGCCCTCCTTTTGCAGCTGGCCAAATGTTTCATTGTTCAGCAAGTGGCTACGACTATTCTCCCCTTGAACAACAATCTTGCTGATACTGGGGCTATCTGTTGATTGGTTGTCAACACTTGATATAAAAGCAGTACTTTGGATGTCTTCATAGGAATCCATTGGTTCTTGCAACTGGGTATTTGTCTTAAAAACCTAAGTGAAGTAAAGAAAAATTAAGAGAGTTGGCAAATCATATGAAAGTAACAATTTCTGAAGTACGAAAGTCTTTTGTAGAGTAGTGTAAAAGAAGGAAGCAGCCCTATAGCTGTGAAATGAATGTGACACTGTAAATGTCTTAAGTATGGCTCTGCAACTGAAATACTATTGAGTATGAAATATTCATTTGAAGAAAAATGTTAGTTCACAAGATATAGAGTAGTAAAACAACTGTCTGTACTGCATTACCTTCTCAGTTCCCTATACAACAAGGTGGGCTAGGCTAATAGTTTCTTATAAAAATACAAATACAAAAGAGCACCCAATCCCCAGCTATCAATTTACTTCGCAAGCATATGGACTCAGGAAAAACTAAGAAAATTTGGCTGGGCTACTATGGACACTAGTGCATTGTCTGCATCTTAACAATATGATTTTATTATGAAATGTAGATGGCAAGAAAACTTAGATCCTAAAAAACGGTTTGAAAAATTTAAGTCCAAGAAACTAAAGTGAAAATTGCCAAAAAACCTAACACACAACTAGAAATAAAAGTGGAAGAGCTATCTGATAAGAGACTTTGAATGAAATGCATGAAAAATCTATCAACTAGAAACTTGTGAAAATTGGATATTCCAAGAGTAATGTGAACAACTGTAGCACTGTGATATTTCAACATGAAGGCCATCTACAAAGGGCCTCTACAGTGAAAAATTTTTATTTTTGATTTTGATTTAGTCAAGCACACTGATTTTGAATAAGCATTTATTTTTTTGATATCTTGTACCACTTCACTTTACAAGAGTTTAAAGTTCATTTTCAAGCTCAGAATTTGATCAAGGAAAATTGTCATTGACCTAGTTTGTGGCATCAAAATGACATATGAAGCATTCTCAGTCATTCCTTTTTGCAAGAAAGACAACTGTACCTCATCAGTTTCACCAACTACACTACTGTTATTTCTCTGCTCATCTCCATCTTGGAAATCATCTTGCAGTGCTTCACAACTGCCATCATTGAATTCAGCATTTCTATCACATTCCTCATTATTCTGGTCAGCACACAGTTTTTCTTTTGGTGACAAACAACTGTCTTGTGCAATTTCACCAACAACAACAACTCTATTTAATTCTGTTTCTGTCAATGAGACAGGTATGCTAATACTGTTTGCCTCCTCATTGGATTTTTGACTTTCATCCATTTCCCTAGTGCAATGAATTAAAAGCAGAGCTGAATAATATTGAGTATATCATCAAGCAACATAGAACTGGTTTATTGAAGCAAAGTAATACCATGCTCTGCTAATACAAGGTAACATTTTCCGTTGCAGGACAGAGTGATTTATTTGATTGAAATTGTGGAATTCTCTAGAACTTTTGTCTGCTTGGAGAAAGTGTTAACTATACCACATTAGCACAAGAGTTCATCGTTAAATCAAAACACAACATTGAAGCAACCAATGACAGACTGGCTACGTGCAGGGCCACTAAGAGATTTTCAGAGGCCCTTCGACAAAAGAGAAAATGGAGACCCCCTGCGAGAAATGTGAAGAGAAAATTTCAAGATCTGGTGATTAAACATGGAAAATTGCTACTAGTCTTGAGGTTCCTTGTGCCTTAAGGTCCCGGGGCAATCTGCTTCCCTCTGCCTCCCTTCTCTGTGGCCCTGGCTGCACCAAGAGGAAAAGACATTAGATTTTGGGGGTAAGAACAGGCACACCAGAGCTTGGGGGCTGCAGCCCCTTCCATCTTTTTGCTAGTATACGATGTCAAGCAATAGATAGTCTATCCTAAGATAAGATGTACTTTGATACTCAAAAAGGGGGTTTTCTTGCAATCTAGAGGTGTACTTGTAAAAACATTAAGGGGCTCTACTCCTAACTCCCAATGTCCTGCCCAATGGACCCTTGCCACTTGTCTCCAGCCCCTTCAGTCAAAAATACACTCTGGCATCCCTGAAGAATCAAAACAGATCCAATGCCGATTCCATGTTGAATTGCAAAAAGATTCCACAAGGGGATGGAGGATTTAGTAATACATATCAAAGAGTTTATATGAAACTGCAGATTTATGAGAAAGTTGCAATTTGCATAGTATTTTTACCTACTGTCTTACATTTCTACATATCAAGGCCTGAATAAAGTGCACAATTGTCACACTTTGTGCAGTTGCAAATCAAAACTGTTCATTTTGCACTTGATGAACAAACAGCATCCGTTTGAAAACTGCAAGACAACATTTAGACTTAGTCTTCACTGACACACATTTGTTTTATAAAAAGATTTTTCTGGCCCCAGTGCTGCACCTCTATGAACTTTTTATGATTCCAGTTTCAAAGCATTCTTAAAGACTTTCTTAGTAAAAGTTCCAATGTTTTTATGCATGCATGTTAATAGAAAGTTAAAAACTTTCATATAACTCTACAATAAATAATAAATCTTAGTAAATAACAGAAGTTCAACTATTGGATAACGGCCTAAATAACATATATGACGTTTTATACACACATGATTCAAATTTAAAGCACATCATTGCCTAATTTAGAGTGGCCTTAGAAACTTAATTAGTAGTCTTGGAAAGAAAAATTAGTGGAAGAAATAGGATACTTTGGTAAGTTTCTTGTTTACAGGAGTCCTTCGATAAGCTTCTTGCCCAAAAAACTAATAAAGTCTATCAAAGTCCATTTTCAGTAAAATTTTAGCAAGATGAAGGTGTTGGGGCGTTTCCTACACTCAATCTTAAAGTAAATATGCTATTATCTTAGCGATAACTGCGAATAAACTTAAAATTCTGCAATCACTTCCTGTCCCTGTACAATACTTGGAAAAAACAGCCATTTAGTAATTGCAAACTATATTTACAATTCAAGGTATTCGAGTTGATGCATCGTAGGCCTTCATACTATACTCACTTTTCTTTATCTCCTAATGCCAAAAACAGATAGATTGATTTGTGTGGACGCATTGGCAAGTGCATAGACAACTGAATATGTCAATGTCACGTACCTGTTTCAAACAAACCGATTCTCACTCAGCAATGCTTTCTGCAACATCATGTTTTGGCGTATTGAAATCGAAAATTACTTTAATGAACCTCCTTAGCCATGCGCGCGCGCAACTTCCTCTCCTTGAACTTGTAATCGCCGCGGGGCGCATTTCTTCTTTTATTCATATTCATATTCAAATTCATATTCAACACTTTTTTACAGTTGGTTTTGAATAATAGTTAAAAACTAATTAATACCAACTATTTATTTACAATACAATGCTATTTTTACATAAATAGATTTAAAATAAAGAATTAAGAAAAAGATTGAGAACCAATAAAAAGAAACTTGCTATGTGCAGATGTGGCACGTACAATTTTTGCCATCCCAGTGTCGTATTTCTTTTTAAATTTTTTTGCGGAAGTTGTTAATTTTATCTCACCACTTAGTGCATTCCACAAAAGACTTCCTCTAAATGATAGGGAGTTTATTCCGTAACGCTGAGAATTCACAGAGGGGATCGTACATAATTCACTACTATGAAGTTATTAATAAATAATAATAATATGAAATTATTTAAAGTTGGTTTTACATAGCTTATATAGAAACTAATCAAGGTCAACTATTTACATCAGAACACTCTAAAATAAAAAAGTAAAGAAGGGAGATAACGACAATTACACAATGTATATAACGACTTCACTATTTACAAATTTTACAGTTGCAGTCCTCTCCACTCCAACTTTTTATACATTTCTTAAGAGCAGACAGAGGTTTGGCTTTTGATTTCATCTGTAAGGTAATTCCACAAGATGCTGCCTCGTAAAACAATGCAATCATTTCCATATTTAATAGTATTAGTTTGAAGCAGCATTAGCAGGTTTTTTGATCGTGTATTATATTAAATACTCTTTTCATGAAATATGTTCCACATAAAAGATGGGTTTTTATTTTTCAAACATTATACACCTCTAGCATTAATTTTTCAAATTTTTTATGTGAATTGTACATTCATTTGATTTTGTAGAAGTTCTTCAAATGGAGAAAAATAGTCATTTCGTAGAATTCGAAGTGCCCTCTTGTGGCTGTGGTTTAGCTCTTTTTTGGCAGCTTTTCCACAAAACATCCATATTAAAGTGCAATAATTAAACTGTGATGTTATAAATGAGTTGTAGAGGATAAGCGATTGTTTTTCATTAAGGTACTTTGAAATCCTAGCAAAGGCATTAATTTTGCTGTTTTCTTGAATAACGATTGAAGATTTTACTTTGAATAAAGCAAATAGGAGCCCATAATTCGTTCACTGTTTATCATAAATTATTGAGAGCTGAAGATAGGCCTCTGAAAAACTGGTTTCACATGAATTCAAAAGTGCACACAGAACTTTGACAAAAAATAACTCATTTTCAAACATACGTAGAGGGGCTCACTGGGAAAAGAGTTCTCTATAAACAATTTTCAAACGGCCAATAAATTTCATTCTTAGCTTCCCAAATGGAATTGCTGAGCTTCAGGGACACAAAAAGGGACACAGAATTTCGATTTGGTCCTGATGCGTTTACAGATTTGTTGTTTACTTTATTTTGAGTAGGCTGTTATACCTAGCTTATTCAGCTAATTTAGGCCTACTATGCATGCCGCATCCAGGTATGGGACCCCTAGTTTAACGTCCCTTCCGAAGGACGGCGGAGTGAGCTGTTTTAATCGTTGATCTGGAAGCTCATCCATCCAGTTTCTGACCGTACTCAGCTATGCTTAACTTCAGTTAAGCTAATGGAACTGGCTGGGCCACTTGGCCACTCACCCCAAGATGGGACCTGGCCATTCACAAAACTATTTTTGGGTAATTAACATGTCTGTCAGACACGTACCTGCAAGGGGATAACGGTAGGGGTAATGCCCCATATGAAAAATTTTGCATGGTTTTGCCTCCCAAGAAGTCTGGAGATCAACATAACAAAATAAGGCTTTTGCCCCTGCAACGTGATTCTACAGGAAAGTTTTGTCCCTCCAGGTCATTTCTTCCTGGTACGTGCTCGATGTCTTTAAAAGTAACTTGTGGAGCCTTTTACAAGATGTGGACATTGGATGACCGATGATAAAAATCAATTGGCAGCTCGCACTTTATTTCAACGTAGAATTTGACGGATGATTCAGAAAATCTATTCGGTGAGCAGTATGTAAGTAAACGTATTCCAAAACACAACACAGAATAGCAAATTGATATGCACGATATTAGTCTCTCCCTTAGCACAGCACCCTTACCTCCCCAAAAGTCTACCTACACCACCGTGCTTTGGAAAAGATATCTGAGAAGAAAGAAAACAAGCTTGCAAGACTCTAAATATGAAAAGCTATTAAATATTATGATAACAAAGGATTTATGTTTAGAATTATCAATAGTAATCAATATCTACATCAAAACATTTAGTGATCTCTTGAGCAAAATCTATGCATAAATACCGTAAATCCTCGAATTAGCCCCCCAGGGGGGTTGGTTATTTTTTGGACTTTTGCATTGGGGCTTATTTGAGGGGAAGGCCTATACGAAGTGCGGCGTTATTCGAGGAGGCCTCGTAAAGTTGCTTCTCCAGTAGTAAAAGTCAAAGTCCTTTCCCCCTCCACATGGTGCACCGGGCGGTGCCTATCTACGTTTCTAAAGCCCTTGGCCACGCATCTGCGAATGCAGTGAAAGCTACAGCGGGGGGCTGGTCCACTGGTACCTCCGCGAGTGTAGCTTTCCACTCCATTCTCATATGTCGAGCGCCAGACGAGAAGGCAGTGAGTACCATTTTTAAAGGCTTTGGTATGACTCAGCCGAGACTCGAACCCACGACCTACCGGTTGTGAGGCAGACGCTCTACCACTGGGCCCACCAAAATGATGTACCAATGTAGGATAAAATGGCTAAACTCTCCTGTTGGAGGTAGGGCTTATTAGAAATTTCCTGGCATAGAATGAGATCTAATTTGAAGGGAGGGCCTACTCAAGAAGGCAGATTCGAGGATATATGATAAACTACTGGTAAAAATTTCCATCCTACGTTTGAGCGTTTCATTTTTACAAAAATTTCATCATAAGCCTGAATCTCCAACTACATAAATCATCCATAGCATTGCCAACTAAATTCACGTGAAAAGGGGGCTATAGAAAAACAGCAATAAGAACGCCTTCCTGCCACCCAAGTCATGGGGAACACTGAGCTAACACAGAAGTACAACGATCACGTAATTTTTGCAAAGATGAAATGGAGGTGAATGTTTCAAAATAAGGTAAAGTTTAAAAGATCCTTTACTATAAATGCTTACAATGAAAGCGTGTCAAAATATCTGAGAATTCTAGATAATAAGATTATATTACTTATGATCACAAGTTAAAGTGAGCTTAACGTAAATTAACACGGAAATATAGTGCTTGATAAAATAAGTGCTAAATCTTCGATACTACAAATAACTTAACTTTCTTTAGTCAACTACAACTAAAACTGCAATAATCTTTGGAATAAAAGCCCTTAGGAAATAAAAAGCATAGTAGTTACTATTAAATATGTAGAAACCGTACACAAGACAACGAATACACTACAGTATGTACCTAAACGGCAGTCAAATAGTCCTTCTGGGGGAAATATAAAAGAGGGGAAATTAGGGAGCAATTAAGGTCTACCCTCTAAAAGAAAGAGGTCTTTGGGTTGAACAAAAGTAAACAACAAATCTATAAGTTAACCTACACTTAACAACATAAAAATGAACTATTTTCTTCTCAGAAATATAAAAAGAAGTAACTCGTCAGTTTCCACTGCAGACACCCACTTTGCAAAAACTAACATGAACGTCGAGTAGTCTTGGGAGGCAATTATTCATTGTTGAAGGGGTAAATTCTGATCTTCCTTATTAAAATTTATCTTAAGTCTAAAAACTCAAAACTGAGATACACAACAAAGTGATGGTCAATCATCCCAAGACGGCATCTAGCTCGAATCAAACATTTTTCAACTGCATGACTACTTTCAAAACAACCCTGATGAGCAAGCTGCAGATCTCGTGATTTTTGATTCCAAAGAATGCCTGCCCTTCACAATAAATCGCAAATTTTTTATAGAGATTACTTGCACAAGCCAGCTTAAAAGTGGTTAAGTGCCAATTTGCTGTGGCATTTGGATGGCAAACATATGCTCTTACGATACCAAAACCTTAAAGCCACCCACATTAGATTAATCACGGTTCTTTTTATCATTTACCAAGCTATCGAAAGTGCAGTTTTTTGTCAACTTTCATAGAGGACGAAGACAATGTTGAAATATGCATAACAAAGACTGCCACAGTATGGCTCTGAACATCAACTACATTTCCAATTGGGATAACACGAAAACTTTATTAACGCATAGTCTGCTGCGGGCGGTGAAGGGTGTTTAAAAACTGGTCAGTGTCACTTGCAACAATTCTGGCTTGGAGATCTATATGAAAAGTTGAGTCTGCAGTATCAAGATTGTCTTGGAAAATCCCCTTAGAGACCATTTAAATGCATCATCAGTGGTGAGGTGTCACGATGCAGTAATATCAATGTGATAATGGGAATGATGATGATGATGATTCTGATGATGATGGTGATAATGATGGTGATGATGGTTACCATGATACAATGATTTTAGCATACGATGGTGGTAGTGTGAAAATGGTGTCCTAAACTTCTCCATATTCATACCAAACTGACGACTTCTTCTTTCCTCCTTCTTCATGATTCTTCACTTTTTCATTCTTTCTGGAGACAACTTCGCTCGCTCGGTGTACAGTGTCTTCTTTAGGCCTAACAATGGTTTCACCGCTATTGCTACGACGCGTGGCTTCTTCATAACTCGGAATCGGTCCGCGTCTAACATTAACTGTCGCAGATGCGCCGACGTCAGATCTTTCCTGAGGTAAACTGTCTGCCCTAGTAGCTTTTTGATCTGCTTCTGGTAAATCAGTTAAATGTTCTCTTTCGCTGGGTTGATAGAAGACGCCAGATTTTCCAACCAATGGGGAGCTTCTTGTACCATTTACATCGCTTCGTTTATCTGTTGCAGCGGATTTCGGGGTACTGTGTGATGTGGCTTGAATTGTGACTCTTTTAGCAGACACATCACTTGCATCTGAGTACTACGAAAGATTCGTTTTGATAAAAGGTTTTTTGGTTGTAAAACAACCTGGCTCACAGCGTAGACCATGAGAGTCCTTACAATGCACCTATTGAACTCCAAGACGGTAAGATTCGGAGTCTTTACATTATATATATATATATATATATATATATATATATATATATATATATATATATATATATATATATATGCTCATAAACAACTGCAACCTTAAATACAGCTGTAAAATGCAAAGGTCCCACAGGGAACACGAAACTACAACCCAGTAACTTAACAATTAACCTGAAGTCAGTTCCAAAATGGGTGTCAATTCGGAGTCTAAAAAAATTTCCCCCTTTAACGAAGATTAAGATGAAATTCCATGATAGTTCTATTGATAAAACAATGTTAGCCAGCAGCATTTTCAACTTTAAGAAACCCACTCTCAGAAGTTTCTAGGCTATAGAGGCATAGAGCGTCAAACAGAAAATAGCTTACCATGACAATGTCTGCTTCTCCAGGATGTGACGAGGTGTTGACTTTAGAAGGCATGCTTGGGCTGCCATCTTGAATAACTTTCTTTATAACACGCTTTCCTTCTACAGGGCTGTCTTTTGCAACATTACCCGGTGTTCCGTATACACCAAATGAGACTTCATTCTGAGGATTACTCCCTAAAACATTATGACTTGAAGTTACAAATAAGAATGACTGCGGATCAGAGGGCATAGATTATCATGATGAGTTCACTTGATGATCAACAAAATGTGAAAGAGTGTGTGTATAAATGTTTGTAGTAGAGAACTGGAACGAATGTGAGTCATTGACACTTATATGTAGCTAGGAGTTTTTGGAAAGAATTGATAAAGGATAGAAGCGGAAAGTATGAGTTTTTATCTCTGACTATTTTGACTCGGGAGATTGTGTAGCAAATAGGAACATTTGTACATTCTTCAGCTTACTCTGTGTATGACTTCGTCACAAACGACTATTGATAACGATAATGGTAGGCGATGATGTTGCAAGATAGCACGAACAACAAACCTGTCGATTTACTACTTGTCACACTGATCTTACGCGCGCTTCCAGGCACCGAGTCTCGATCATTCATCTCATTTGAAGAAGTTCTGAAAACATTGGAACGGTTGTAAAGTTCTTCGACATCCATACTTTGAGGTCTTTGCTGATTCCTTCTGGATGGAACGTGATATTCGGCCAGTGGAAGGATAAACTCTGACCTAGGCCTCGCCCGTCGCTCACCACTTTCGCTTCCTAGAATGAGAGCTCATACTGTAAACTTTCACTATGGTACAAATATCATCATTATTATTACCATTAAAAAAATCTAGGGAGGGTGGTCCTTCAACTATCGTTGTTTTTCAGGAGGCTTAAATATCTACAATACTTGCTGAAATAAATATGATCAAAATAATTTACAACAGTTTCTCCAAGAGGCCCAAAGCAAATAAAAAAGTCTGTAAAAAATATATATTAGTAAGTGATAAAAATCTAATTTCCACCAATGCTAAAAATAAATGTTCATAATAGCTGTTTAAAGGAGATGAGATCAGTTACTGATTGGTCCAGTAGGTTGTTCCAAAGTCAGATTGATTCAGATACGGCGAACACAAAAAAACATGACATTTCAAGAATGTTAAATGCCATACCTGAAGAGACACTATCAGTGATGTAATCAGGGAATCGTGATCGTCTCAGTACGACATCCTCTCTAGGTAATGCTGTTGATGCATCCAGGTCATAAAGGTTTTGCTTGCTTCGTGACAATGCAGACCGAATTGGTCCGAGTGAAGAACCTCCAGTCAGGTTTGAAGAATGAACGCTACCTTCATCACTGGCAACATTTCTTTGATACGGATCATGTAACGGACTGTTGAAACTAGAGTCTGATTGATCTGAAGCCAAATCTTCAGGGGAACGGTAAACTTTAGTGAGAATGACCGACTGATCTTCGTCTTTTTTCTATTGAAAGAAATATTCTTTTATGTAATTAATTCTTAGAATACTAAGAAAAGTGTAGTTTAAATTCGACGTGAAGAGAAAGGTATGGCAAAAAGGTAGATAGATATTTTGTCCTACCACTTTCCGGAGGCCAGCTTTTTTCAAAACTTTGTGAGCACCACGAACGAACATATTTTTTCTGTGAAAAAAGCGTTGTAAAACTCAATTGCATTGTACTACCACAAAATACTAAATTTTTTATGACTTCTTGTAAAACAATATCAATCGATTTCGGGTAACAAAAAGATGAAGTTTTCATTTTTAAAAAATGCTCATGAAATATAGAGCTTGATAAAACGGACAGAAATCACAGAGACAGAAGATGACATCAAGGGCCTAAGATCTTCTGTCTTCATAGCATCTTCTGTCTATAACATCTTCTGTCCTCAAGGGGGGCGTGGCAAGATATTTCCCAGTGTCCAGGTGGGACACGCCACCCTTGAGAGGCACCAATATAATAAAAGATAAAATCTAAAAAGAAATTAAGTAGACAAATAAATGAAAATTAGATCAAAATTTATATCTTACTTTTTGCCAGTGCTTGACATATTTATCATTGCTTTGTTTGCAGCATCTACTCTCTCCATTAACTTCTCTTTTTCTCTTTCTAGCATATACAGCCTATCCCTGTTGATTTGATGAAAAATTCATACACCATAATTTCCTGTGAGGCTTACAGAAAAGGTTACATCCTCTAGAAGATAGGCACCTCGTTCTGCAGTTAGACTTTTAAAGAAACTTGGGTGGTATCCTTTTCCATTGCAATTGAGACATGCAACGCAAGCTTTTCTAAAGTACAACCACAGAATGCTGAAAAATTCTAGCTCTGCATTACCTAAAAGTTGTTTTCTGTAGAGGATATCACAGTATAGCAGAGCTAATCATAATTCATTTTCACGGCAATAAACTCTGAAGCTCCATTCATAAGTAGATAATTTCTTATGAAAATTTGAACATAAAGAATACTCACGAGAAGGCTCTTTCGTCCTCTAAATATGTGTCTCTGCTTTCAAGAGTTTTTACTAGCAATGACTGGTTCTATGGTACAAAAAGATTAGATCTTGCTAAGAAGATCAAAACGAGCATCAAAATCAGAAAAATTGCAAGTTTTAACAAGACAACCAAAAGAAGCAAATAAACATAACTTAGCAGGCACTTTGATATTGCACAAAAGGGGATCAGGTATGCCGATAACAAGAAAATGAGACCAATCACATTTAAACTTAGGGACCGCTCATTATTTATCCCTCAGGTTGGGGCCGAAGAGAAATAGGTCGGGTAAATGATTTCTCTGGAAGCCTTAAGGCTAGGTATATCATTTTCTTGTCCCTCAAAGGTTGGGTAGCTAATTTTTAATAGCTCTATATTGGTTGGGCAATTATTATTTTTACAGTGCACAAGGTTAGGTAGTGAAATAAATTACTCAAACATTTCCCTTCAGTCCAAACCTAAAGCATAAATAATGAACTGTCCCTTACGTTTTAAAAGTTGATGGATTTAAGGCGTCATTTAAATGCTTCTAGTTCTAGTGCTGCTTCCTCTTCTGATGACACAATATGACAATAAGATGTGCAGAAGGTATCGAAAACTAGAAGATGATTACCTGCTCCAGCAGTTTGTTCAACTGCTCCATTAAGGCACGGTTCTCCTCTTCAAGGGTGCCATTTAACTGTACAAGGACCTAAAGATGTGGATATACATATATAAGAAATTGGGAAACAAAAGTATATGTATATATATATATATATATATATATATATATATATATATATATATATATATATGTCTGTGCGTGTGTGTTTATTTCATACATTTATAAAATATTACACACATTCATACAAAAGTGAAAACAACCAACATGAAAAACGAGAACGTTGCACATTACCTCGCAACGGTGTGAAATTTTAGTTGCTGACATATCAAGATCCTTATAGTGCTCCTTCGCTTCACTCATTTCCTCTTGCAAAACTTCATAGTCTTGGTTGAGCAGATCAAGCTCGCTTCTAAGAGATTCGTTCTCAGTTTGCAACGATGCATTTCTTGAAGATATTTCATCATTCTGCCCAACTAAATGCTTCTTCTGTAAAGCGAACAATCACAAATCCTTTCATAAGTCTCCAAATAGTTTTTTGTTGGAAATATCTCCAACGCATGCAGAAGAGGCCATCACAAAAGGGCAGCCTAGCTTCCAACAACTAAACCAAATGCTACTACCAAACAGACAACGTTCTAATCGATATTTCAAAACACGCACTAGCAAAAATATCAAAATTGTCCGAACAGACAAAATCACATGCACAGGAAAAAGGAGCTGAACGCGGTAGCGCAGTAATGCAAATAAATGTAAATGTAACTAATGTAATGTAAACAATGTAAATAAAACATGTGGATTGTCCATTGTCCATTTTCATTCAAAACTAACACCTTTTTATCTTGGCCCTAAAAGATATTTCTGTTGCAGGAAAGGGAATACGAATGAACAACTGGTTAGCACATTAGATTAAGGGGCAAGCATCAGTGAAAGCGAAGGTAACAAGCAAACACCTACTTCTTGCTGAAGTAAATCAATTTGGTTTTCAAGCGCAGTGATCTGTGAGTCTGACATGTTTTTTTGGCTGTTTGCTTGCTGAGGGGTTGATTGTGACTCACTGCAATAAAAAAAATTGACTGGGGCATTCAAAAACAAAATTGCCAACAAAATGTAAGTCTAGATTTAGGGTTAGGGCAGTAACATGAATACCAGATGACATCATACTTCAAAAACAATATAGATAAAAGTGAGCACTTGTAGTATGGATGTCACAAGATACTATGGTCAACTAGCATTAAAGCGCAGGCGCTGTTCAGAGTATCCTAAGTGCGAAATTTAAAAGAAGCCATGGGAGACGAACAGCAAGCAAAAAGAAGCACGTGGATTTTTAATCACTGAGAGTATACTCCTAGGCACTGAATATTTTTTCAAAACTATTTTCTAACTTCCCTCTCTTATTAGGGACCCCCGCTTATTAAATTTACAATGTTTCTAGGAGAAGCTTTAAAAATGTTGGTACTTTTGTTGAGTTACCCAAATAATGAATGAAATGCATGTGGCAAGATTCCGAAAAGTATTTTCTTACAGTGATGCTAATCAGGACTTTTTATCTTTGTGCTGGTTCTTGCACCGCTAGCCCAAACTTCCGACTCCCCCCGCTTATTTCATCTTGAGGAACTTTCCAACCCCCCTGCTTATTAGGAACCCCCGCTTATTCGGAAACTAAGAGTAGGGCTGCAACATGGAAATTGTTACCTAAGGGGGGGCAAAAAATTGCTATTCGCGAATTGAATATCGAAAGTCGCCGCATTGTGTCGAAATGACGCCGCATTGTCGAAATGATGCCGCATTATGTCGAAATGATGCCGCATTACGTCAACTATTTGTATTATTGGTTAGTATATGGATTAGCAAAATATTTAATGGTGTTAGCTTATAAAACTCATCATCTTTCCTTTTCAGTGAATTACTACTACTGCATGCATAACTTTCGATTATCTAAAATTTGGATTAACAATAGAAAGAAATCCAGACAGCTGTAATATAAGAAGTAGCCAGCCACATTTAAATATTTACTGGGAAATTGGAAAAATTCAAAGTTCCTGTTATTTTGATGAGAGTGTCTCATATTAATATATATTTGATTTTTCGGCAATAAAAAGCAAACGTGTTTGTCAGCTTTGCATGGAAAGTCCTTACACAACTGTAAATATGGCAAATGCAATGTGACAACTAGATAAGAAATTGTGAACTTTAAATACAAGTGCATTTAAACGATAAATTTTTTAGTTAGGTGAATCTTGCTGACTCCAAAATCACGTGGCATTCAACAACATCAATGGAGAATGAAAAAATGCATGGTTAGAAGGGTTAGAAATGAAGATATGAGAGCAGAGTTGAAATTATTCGCGTTTGATTGGCTTAAAGAGTTAGTTATTGGGTTAGGGTTACGGTTAGTGCTGCGTTAGTATGTGCAAAAAGTGCGAATATTTTCGGGGTAAATATCTTCCGTTTGTGATTTTTAAAATAGCTGCAAAATGACAACTACTTGCATTTTTGAAGGAAGAAATAGAAAAATGGTGTACACAGAGAGAAGAAGACAACCAAATGGCGGCAAGGTAATGCTTCGAAGAGAAATTATATGAAAGAGATGACAGCAATTGCAGTTCGAGCTCCATCAGCCCGAGAAACATAGGGATGTGTTGTTTGAGTGCTGGATTATGATTGAAAGATATTTACCCCAAAAAATAGGTAAAGCAAATGATTGGAAAAAACTGAAGCGAGCACCTAGAGCTGTCAACAAGTTGTAAATTTTCACTCAGTTTCAAACGAAAAATATACGCTATACCAGCATAAGCTAGTTTCAGAATTTCTAAGCCCGTATTTGTGAATATCTAGGAAAATATTTGGGCCTATTGGGTTTAGCAGCATTAAAGTTCAAAAAGGGATGATGAACTTCAATCATTTGCTTCCATATGATTACAGCCCTAAACATAAATATTGTCAAATTTCAAAATTAACGCTTAAATTATAATAACTTTATGCTCAACCAACGTATTTTAATATAATTAAACATATTAACATATTTTAACATACAACTGATATATTTGGTGAGCTGTTGGCGCACGTTTGATGTAAAGTTCTGTCCTGAAATGTAAGCAAAAAAACAACGTTTTATAACAAAATTCTCCTTCCAATTGAATATCGGCTAAAGCTCATCACTATTCGGTTATAAAATAAACTAAATTTGGAACATGTCATGCTTAAAAACTTTCAAGTGAAAAGAGCAAAATTTCCAAGTAATTATGCAAGAGAGTGTAGTACATCCAAGACGGTTGTGGAAACAATAAAGACAGGTCAATTGAACAAAAGGCAAACAATGAAGCTGAAGCTTGACTAATAACAAAGAAACTGGCACAGAAGCATCTGTCCTAAGATCTAAAGTATACAAATTTCATCACCATCAACCAGAAATTCTCATTTTCTAATTCCTACTTTTCTAAGCCCCATACTGTCAACGGACCGAGAAAAACAAGTTTTTTTCGCTCAAATAATTGGTGGAAGGCGGCCGTGAAAAATATTTAACAAAGAAGACCTAATTTGTATTGAAAAGAACTGCAGATTACTGAGAGACAAAATTATACCTCGCTCTTTTCGTCAACTGGACCTTTTCTGTGACATTCACCTTCTCAGATTCTGGCTTATTTTTAAGTTCTGTGAATTCTGCCATCAGATCTTCTAGTTCCTACGAAAAAGGCCACGATATCAAAGGATATCACCCTAGATCTCTTGATGAAAATTTGGCCTAGGCTTCCTGACTAGACTTACAAAACAGTTTGCATAACATTTCCATATGATTACAGCCATACACAGTTTTAATGTTCAAAATATCTTTATGGTGGTGATACTTATAGGCTTTTCAATAGGCAATGAGAAAAATTCAAGTGCCATGACATAAAATACAAGTTCGTACCTTTTTCAGCATTGATTCTTTCTTCTTGTAGTTAGCAACGCTATATAAATAAATACTTATTACACCACACACACAGCCATTCAATGTCTAAACATTTAACTGATAACATTCTATATTTGGAGGGCAGTAAAGAGTTGAAAACAGTAAATCCTCCAATTGCCCCCTCGAATATGCGCTCCTTTTGATAGGCCCCCGGGGGCATATTCGAGAATTTACGGTAATCTAGCAGTGAGGGGCGACAGCATTTTGCAGCAGATTTAGTATCACTGCGTAGGAGCACTAACGATTTGACTATGACCCAGACACAAATAACAGTTCTCAACGATGAATGCCGAATTGTACGTTACCTCTTTTCAAGGTTTGATATCTTCTCTCTTTTCAGGCCAAGCTCGCTTGCAAGGCTGTGGTTTTTGCTAACAGCTTCTTCCAGTTGTGATTTGAGCGTGGTTATTCTTCCTACCTTCTGCTTTATGGACCCCTTTGCTCTATTCAAATCTGAGTGGCTTCCTTCAATCCTTCATATCAAAAGGTCGTTAATGGGAGATATCAATCGATGGTTTAAAGATGGTATATGTTACAATCAACAGGTAAAAACACTCATGGTGAACCAAGCATAAAATGCTTTCATATAGTGTACCCCAGATGTCACTACAGTGAAGGATGGCTACCAAGAGAGGCAACTACAAAGAGAGGCGACTACAAATAGAGGCGACTACACTGAGAGGCAACTACACAGAGAGGCAACTTCAAAGAGAGACAAATACAGAGGGAGATTGCAAACAGAGACAAATGGAAAGAGAGATGACTGCAAGGAACAATCAAAGTAAAATTTAGTCAGAAGTTTTTTTCATTCATTTTAAGTTTCCATTCATTTTCCCTTCCATATCTAAACTCCTATTCCTGAAAGTAACATACAAGAACAAAGCTCAGAATTGAAAGAATAAGAAATGAACCTTGTTTCCATTTGCGCCACGTCTTTTTCGTATTGCTCTAATGTTTCTCGCAAATACTTCAGTTGACTATTCTTCTCATTAAGAATATGATTCATTTTGTCATGATCAGTCTTTGTAAGGTTCAGTTCTTCAATGCTGAAATAGCACATGAAATCAACACTCTTTATCTTGAATCAATACGAATCAAAATGAATCAATAAGAAGCAACATAAATTAATACGAATCAACATGAATCAATACGAATCAAAATGGATCAATACGAATTAATACGAATCAGCACACATTGATGGAATGAAAATCCACTGATATGAATCAAGATATGTCATTTTGAATGAATGAAATTACAGAAAAATGCATATGGGCATCAACATAAACACTATATTATTAACAAAATAGATACATGGCAACTAAAGAGCATTAATACAAGCAAAACACATACAAGGACAAAACTCCAAAGAATAAAAAGAATCACAATCAATTAACAAGAAATCTCAACCAAATCTATCCACAGACAACTATCCAATTACCTTCTTTGTAAATCAATTATTATTCCATCTTTCTCTTGCATTGAAAACTTCATTTTGTGCTTTTCAGTTGATACTTCTGTAATCCTACAAAACGAGACATCATTTAAATCAAAAACCAGGGCAAAATTGTGAAAGCAAGCTGAATAGTTTTTAAAACTATTTCAGATACTTTCTACAGTTCAAGCACAAGGTTTCAAGCAAACAAATCTTTTTGATAGAAATGTGCCAAACTCCTAAGGGTTTAAATCTGGGGGGTACCTTAGTTCATGTGCGGATACGCGGATGTTCCAAAATTTAGGGGTGCCTTTTTCTTGAAAAGGGTGTAACTATTGATATCAGCTATTGAACGATATGGGGAATTATGAGTACCATTTGAAGAGACATTCAACATTATAGGTACTGGTTTGGGAAAATGTAGCAAAATTGCCAAGAAGGACAAACGATATGCAAAAGTTATTTGATCTTGCTGCGTTTTGGAAAAATTTTGCTGCATTGCGGAAATATGAGTATAATTTTCATCAATTTTACGGAATTGTCGGTTCCAAAAATGAACCAAAGCGGCACGTCCCCGTCCAAAGATAGGCTTAGTGAACCCCCTGAAGTTTATATATTCGTGTTCTTAACCCCCTGAGGTTTCTATACTCGTGTTCTGCAGGATATTCAAATAGCTTACTTCTGTTTGTCTAAAGAAAAAAGCAACATGTATCATAAGAACAAACCTCTTTTGTAGTTCATCAATTTTACTATCTTTGTCCTTGTTGGCTTGCACTATGAAGGACTCTTGCTTAGCAGCAGCCAATTCCAAAGATTTGATTCTACGATGTAATTAGAGGTTTGATCAGTACAATCAATACTCATTAACTTGATGACGTATATACTATGTACAATGCTAGTACCTATTAAGACTTAAACATCAAGTTAAGTAATTCGATAGTTATGGCATAAAACTCATAGTTTGCTTAACTTACGTGTTCTGAAGATTGCTGATTACAACATCCTTTTCTTTGGCGATATTGGAAACTTTACCTTGATTGTCATCAACAACGCTGAGCTGAGTCATCCTTGAAAAAATAGCGATCAATACGTCAACTTATTGAAAACCTAAAAAGCGATCGGGTGCAATCATTTCACTCACAATGAGCAATTATTGCAAATACTTTACGCCTATACTGTAGGAATAAAGGACTTAGATCTTCACATACAAGGCACACTGCACTATTCAACTATTCAACTATTCAACTATTCAACTATTCAACTATTCTCCTGTAGTACATCAAAGCAAAAACAAAAATTCCAACTAAAAGACTTAGCTTGTACTCCATGAAACCTACCTTCAAAATTTGAAGCGAAAGCCTTCTCTAAACAAACCTTAAGAACTCACTCTCTCTAATGAGCATTATGCAGTCTGCATCAATCCGCATCAATCAATATACTGACAAATCACATACACTTTTCACATACCTGCTTTCCAAATTACATACATCCTTTTCACGGGCCATTAAGGCAGTCTCGAGCTCTTCAATCCTGAGAAACAGGCAAATAAAGAATAACAGAATGTAACCAATCCAACATCATATGCTTTCAAAAATAATGCATCACTATATTTTTTCATAAGCGAACCAAATATCAAGCCATCAACATAAATATCATGGTGTTCAATAAGAATCCTTCAGCTATTCTCCTCCTCCCTCCTGTATGATGCCAATGTTAGGCTCTGTTTCCTGTACCTTCAAACTCTTTCTTTGCTTCTCTCTTGTATTTTTCTTCCACTTGCCACATCTAGTATACAAATGCAACAACTTCTACAGCTTAGAACAAGTGACTGTGTATAAGTTACAACAACATTGATCAAAGACATACTTTGATTTTTGTCTGGTAAGAACTCGTTCTTTTGTAGCAATAGCATCATTCTTTTCTTCATTCCTAAAGAAAAAAAGCAAATCTCCTAAATAAAGGTATTAATTACCGTCATGAGAAGTTTGTTTTTTTACAAAAAAGTTGAAAAACTGCTAGATGATAAAAAGACATATTGAGTTCATGCAATAAAGTAGGATCTCACCAAAAAATAACACAAGAAAAACTTTGTAATTGCTTTCGTTTTCTAGAGATAACCATCCATTTTTGCAGAATTCTCAGGACACCAAATAATTCCTTCTTTGATGAAGTGTATTTAAATGTTTTGAACTTTTTTGAGTCCCTGTTTGTTTCCTATTTGATGCATAAAAGTTATAACTCAAAAGATGAAGCCATCTTACCTATCTTCCTCAGCTTGCAGCAAGGATTCAAGTTCCTTGATCTTCTCATCCTTATTCTTAACGTGGTGATCAAGTTTTGAGTTCAAGTTGAGAGTGTCTTCTAGTCTAAATAGGCAAGGGCATGTAAGCTGTCGCTGATAAAATATGATATGGCATATCAAAAGACAAAGCGCAGTGATGAAGAAATTATACCTCAGAATGAGAAGCAACCTGGGTCTAAATATTCGCATGGCAAATACAATTTGATAAAACTACTTCCCATCGCCAAAAGAGCAATCTGAATACTTTTTTCCATCTGCAATCACTAGCCCCACACACCGAAATGTTTTCAACTCTTTCTCACGATTTTAACTACAATCTTTTTCTAAAAGCATATGGGCAAATTGGGCTTAAGCTCAATATGCTTAAGATTTTCCCAATTTGAGCCTGAAATTATGCTTAAATGATGCTTAATTTAAAAACTCATTTCATGGTTTGATATTGCGTTTGATATGAACAATGTTAAGGTAACTGGTATCTCAATGTAACTGATTTCAATATAAAGGATGCTTCGATGGTAATATACAAATAAAAACTGGCTATTTATTCTCATTTATCTACAAAGTTGCTTGTCGTGGCTATCAAATTATTTCATGCAAAAATGCTGATTCCTATCACTTAACCTCGTCCTTAGCGTCTTACTATTTTCTACACTTGATTTGGGAAGAAATGAAAGTGAGGGAGAAATTCCGAGGCTGGGAAATTTGCTTAGTATATGCTTATTTTTTAAACATGTGAACTCAAGCATGCTTATGAGCTTTATGCTTATGACAGATAAGAGTGTACGCGAATACAGCAATCAACAACTTCATGAATCAACTAAAAATTAAACAACTCATGAAAGTAGATATAAACTATATAATAGGTCTCAATTCTGAGCTAACCTCTCCTGTAATCCTGATAATTTATTTTCAAGATCTTTGATGTTGCCTTTAAGCCTCTGAGTGCTTGTTTCACCGTCCTCAGATCTTATTAAAATTAAAAAAATAGATAAGATAACATGTGATTGAGCATGCAATTAATAAACACATAAAAAGAAAGAGAAACAACTCGCCAACTGCTGCTTTGTGTTGCGTTGATAGCAAAAATTATGCGAAAAATTAGGAATAAATGTTATAGAAGAATTCAATCACAACAAGCCCCGACAGGATACTACAAATAAACTTTACAGAATGGAGAAAAAAAGATACTATACTTGTTAGGAAACAAGAGAGAAGATGATACCTTGAAATTAAAATAGTTAGGATTCAAAACAGAAAAAGCTTTATTACTTTTTTGTTAACGTATTTATTCTTTCCGCTGATTGCTGGACCAATGTGCTCAGATTTCTATTTTCCTGGTATGTATTTTGTAATTCGGATATCCTAAAAAGAGAAATTAATACCAAATAATAAAAAAACACACATAAATGCATTTAAAATACTGGACTTATGCAAATATTATTTAATTTAAAAGATTGAATAAAAAACTGTTTTGTCTCTACAAACATGCTACGATTAGAGAAGGTATACTGATGAAGAAGGATGTCAAAGCATTAGGTTTTTCTCGAAATTTATTCTCAAAATCATAACTAAAAACTAACATGCAAAATAAACACAAAAACGCGAGATGCTCAACCTTGCTTCTAAATCCCTTATCTTTTCATCTTTTTCTTCGTTACTCAGATCAAGCTTTCTATACTGTGACATGGTGCCTTGCAATCTGAAAGAAAATACCAACGTAACAATATCTTAATCCATCCTATTTAATAATATTGAATATTTACTATTTTTATTCATATAAATATTTATATAATAATACTATATATTGAATGAAAGAGTAAACATTCCTACAAAGACACAACATATTCTCTAAATTCAATCAAAACCATGAATTATAATTCAATACACCATGAGAAAAGATGCACAGATAATGTCAGAGGTTTCTTATTTCGCTACTAGTTTCTTAGGCTAAAGAGAATCATATTCCTATCTACCCTAGATAAAGGTACAGTTCTTTCTAACAAGTTCCAATTTCTGTCATTGAAAAACGTCAAAGAAAACGAAAGGGCAGAAAAAGAATAGTGAAGATTTATAGTTTCCGGCTGCCGATTTAAATTTCTCAAGATCTTCAATCAAATACCAAAATACAAACTTACAGGGAATAATTCTGAAAAATAAATACAAAAGCTTTCTTGCATAAATTAGGAGAAAATATAAAAGCAAAATCTACTTAAGAAACTCTCAACACTCAATTCCTACCTCGATTGCAATTCCTGGATTCTGCCTTCCTTGTGCTTTTGATCTGATGCCACATCTTGAAGTCTAGTAGAAAATTTTCACATGGTCCCTCAAAAGGTCAGAATAAACATTAAGAGAAAACTCAAGCTGTATGTCATAATACTCTACTAATACACAAACGACGCTCTTGATCTGAAACTCTTACTAAAAGATGAGACTGTTAGCCCAAGATTGACAAAGCACGATGGGCCTAAACCAAAGCTAACTAGCAAATACCCAACTGATTTGAAACTAGCCAATCATAAATAAGCCAGCTACTAGGGTCCGATTTATTAAGTACAAAAAGAATTTTTAAAATTCACAAAAATAACTCAGATAAAACAGCAATGTAAACTCAACCGTGATTCAAGTGTCATGATTTTCTCCTCTCGTCTTCTAATGCTAAGTTGTCTTTTAACTTTAACATCCATCAAATCTTCCACTCTAAAGAATAAAAAATTGGAGACAGCCTTGACTTGGGAAGACAGACAATAATAAATTAGTCCCAGCACAGAAAGTCTTTGAATTTTGCTACTACCACAAGGAGACAAAAAGACAAAAACAGTTTCCTTCAACATCATGGGCAAAAAATAAGTAAAGGTATTCCCGTATACTTTCGTACATAGGAGAGGCCCTGTTAGAGAGGATATTTGTCCGGAGCCATCGGTATGCTGGGTGAGCAGTGGGCGACAATTCAGTCAAGGCATCGAGTAGAACTCGAGCCGTAGACCTTCCGCACGGGAGGAATACACTCTAAAGAGAATAAGCAATACATCTAATGACATGCTAGGAATCCTTGATCTAAGATAAGAAATAAACCATAACTTACTTCTTTCTGAATTTTGCTTATTTCTTCAACATTCAAGTTTTACTTCCAAACTTCGATAGATCCAAAAAATATTTCTGTGCCCACTTTTAAGGTTTAAGACTAAGTACAAAATAAGATATAAAATTCAAAATAATTTAAAGTTTCACAGTAATGAAAAAAAAACTTACTGTTTTCGCAATTCTTGAATTTCATCATTCGCACTCTTCTCAAACGATGACCTGAACTTCTCAGCCCTTTGCAGTGCATCCTCATTTTCATGAACTCTGCAAATGAAATTCAAAACAACAAAGATTAATGATCAGAAGTATTTTTGGAGCAGAAGCATACAAAACAATATTTTAAGTAGCATCTAAGGCCCCATTCACACTATACCGGATTCATTACATATCGGATTACTTCCTATATCAGATAGGCCTTCCATCCACACTATACCGGATGAATCCGATATGCTCCGTATCGCGTTTGCGGAGTGAAATCACTCTTGCTGTGAAAGTGGTATGTATCGGATTACTTTCGATATCGGATCACTTTTGACCTAGTGTGAATGCATGAATCTAATACATCGTCGCTCCGGAAGCTCTCTTTGAGCTGTAGTCAGCTTTGTTTTCGAGCGTCAATCAATGTTCAGGCAGTGACAGTTGCCATGAAAAGTTCCTCTAAACAAAAGACTTAGTGAAGTAAGTGAAGCGGAGCGGAGTAGTATGAACAATGTAAAATTTTGATATCGGATTGGTTCAAGAATGTGGTACAAGATGATCCGATATAGTGTGAATGGGGCCTTAAATTCTGTCCATCAACTTTGAGCCCTTGGGGGGGGGGGAGATATTTCTACCCTGTAGATGATTCTTTCTAGAGCTTTAGTAATGCAGGTGCTTCTAATGGTGTTTTCACGCAACGCCTTCGCCCTGTTTTTAAGATCAGTGTACTCTAATCTACTTCAGCGAGCATCACTTAAATCAGGGGTGGACAACCAGTGAGAGGCTATGAGCTACATTCTTTACTTTAATGCTGCAACGAGCCACATCAAATACTTGAAAATGCATGGGCATCACCCCCATTCTTTCCTCTCACAAGAAAATACCTTATTGAACCAAGCGAAGTAAACATATATAAGAAACACATACTTCAATATGAGTGGAAGAGCCGCACGAAACCAATTAAAGAGCAGCATGCGGCTCAGGAGCCGCGGGTTGGTCACCCCTGACTTAAATCATAACAAAGCTTAAGAAAATAACCACATATTCGTCCTTGGCTTACACACTATAGGTCAGGATTGTTATACATTATACAGGCTTACACCGTATAAGAGAAAAGAATGAGGTTAGTGCTCTTGTGTCACCATGAGTATGATGTGACTCTCTACTGAATACCAGTAAAGAATAAGGCTTTTAGCCTCTCACTGGTTGGCCACCTCTGTTATAGGCATTTGAATTATGACTACGGACACGCATGCTGACTTCGCGAAAATTATCATTGGCGACACCCTGAATTCACCTGTCATTTCTACGAGATATCTTCTCCATAAAACACTAGAAAAATGAACGATTTGGGGATAAGCAAAGGTTTTTACAAAGTAAACTCATGAAACAATAAAGTAAGACATACTTTGTTTGCAAAACTGTTATCCTTTCGTCTTTTTGATGTAACTGCTGATTAAGTCTCTCGTTTATATTTACAACATCTTCTAAATCATCAATTCTACAAAGTAATAACCATATTAAATGAAGTCCTAAAGCAGCTTGTACAGAAAAGAAGTGCATTCTTTACTTCTCTCATTATATTCTTTTTCACTCCACCCTTTCAAATCTTAAAAAGTCTGCCTTCGCAGAATTATTCTCTGCATCTATTCTACAAAACACTTTTCGCTTTGGTAGTGATGTTGTTAATTCTTTAAATAGCAGATTTAGTTATTTTTGTCGATAATCTATTACAGAAATTAGCTTTCGAATAAAACCCAGATCTATAACCATAAGTATGTCTACGATATTCCTACATAGATGAAAATATCAACATTTGAAAGAGAAAGATTTTCTAACCTCTCTTGGAGGGAGATAATTTTTTCTTCTTTTTGTTTCGTACTTTCCTTTAGCCTCTGGTGAGTCCGTGCTAGTTCACTTAGCTCATCAAGCCTACGATTTGACAAGAAAACCAATTTTACAATTCAAATCATCCGATAAATATTAAGATGATAGCAAACAATTTTCTAATGGATGCAACTATATGGCTTTTTGATGAAGAGTCAACTCTACTCCGATTTGATTCTTGCTAGGGTTCCTCCAGCATTTAGTCTCAACTTATGTTAATTAGACTTCTCAAGAGATGCTATCCTAACCTTAATTTACAATACATCTCATCTTTCTATTATCTTCTTTGATACACCCTCTGGATAAACTTCCTCCCATATAGTTCTATATCATAATCTTCTAGATTTCATCTAATGCAAAATTCCCAAGCAAGCCACAGCTTTTTCAAAGGCGGCAAGGAGAAATTTAGGAACACGGAAATAGATTCTCAGAAGAAACAGACAACTTTTAAAATATAGCATCCTACTATGTTACTAGCCGTACTACTTCCCCTTCAAGTTCTTAAATCACCAGCTCAAGCTCTTTCTTCTACAAAATCTCAAAAATATTACTAAATAGACAGAAAAACCAGACCTATCTGTCAGATCTAATATTTTTTCTTCCTTTTGATAAAGGCTGTTTCTCAATTTTACATTTTCATTCTGAAGGTCTGCAAGCTCATTGATCCTGTAAAACAAAACAAACACTAATATATATGTCATATCAACTGGAGAAGTATAATGAAAGTCAGCCACAAGAAAAACCACACGGGTAATTCCACATGGTACACCATACCTATTCTGTTTGAAAACTTCTGGATAATGACAACATCAACAAACTCTGCCCTCTGCTGTATTTGTAAAATATCGATCTATTGATCTGTTCAATCTTGCATTATACACGCTTTGTAAATTCTCTCAAAATTTTATTCATTTTAAAATTATATCTTTGATATATATCATTATTCTTTTTAATACGCCTGCATTTAGGTATATCATCAAATTTACAGGTTAACTATAACAAATCGTGCTCAAATAAACTACGATTATAATAGCTATATGTCATCTCTAAACTGAAACAAAACAGAGTTCATTATTCCTTTCATATGTCTACAAAGATAACGTAAAATGCTGCGTGTTCTCCCATCTTGACAGATAAATGCACATTTTTTGATGTACAGTGAAAACATTTATATTTTTTACATTTAGAAAAATATCTTACCTTTCCTCGTTTGTTTGTATTTGCTCCTCTTTGATCTTCAATGAGTGACTTAGTCTTTTTAATTTTGAATCCTTCTCTTCAAGCCTGTTAGAAACCAACGTAACCCTTAGCAAAGTGAAAGAGAGCACTGAACAAGTGCTAAGCAGAACTACTTGGACAAGAGCCGGACCACGTTGGAAAGTGTAATAATGTGAAGTGAATAACAGCACCGTATGGAGGGAATTTTGAAATGAAATTTGTCAAGACTCAGAGAGTAGATTCAGAAAGTTGATTCAGAAAGTTAAGATGTTGATTACAAGAATAACTACCAAATACGTATCACAAACTAAAATAAAATTCCAACAAAAAATGTTCAAAAGGCTGTCAAAAACTAATCGCATGATTTTCATCAACATAAATAATATAATTTACAATGAAAAGTCAAAGCAAGTTAAATATCCATTTTTAAATGTCCACTTTATATGCCTCAATCTTTTTCTCTAAAGCACAAAATAAAGAAAGTATTAAGAAATCTACAAAAATCAACTCACTCATTCTCAAGTTGAACAATTCTGTTCTCCTGATCATCTATCTTTGTTTGCTGTGATAATAATTTTGTTTCTTTGGCTTTCAAAATATGATTCATGTTTCCTTTGTCTGCTTTAGAGTCTTCCAATTCAATAAGACTAAAAATAGCAAACGCAGAAATGAATGAAGGACAAGCTAATAATTTAGGATAATAAATAAGACAATAAATGATTCAAGACAATCAAATAAGATTTAGAATACCAGATAATATCAAATAGATGAGGATTTCAAATATCTTTAGAAACAAGGGGTCTTGATATAAAGCAAGCATTCGATTAAATTCATATAATTCTGTCCTCCATAGAAGAAAATCCAAAAACACAAATGCTAATTACCCAAGAAACTCTTTTCACTAAAAACAATCTTCTCAAATTGCAACAATAACTTTTATTCATTTTGATAAGAGTAAAACAATTGAAAACTCAAGAGATAAAGAAATAAATGTTGAAAGAGAATGTTAAAAATGAATGCACGATACCTTTTCTCTAAAGTGATATATCTCTCTTCTTTCTGCTTTGCTGCCATTTCGAGTCTTCTGACTTCGCCATTTATGTCATCAACTCTGAAAAGCATAAAGTATCTTACCTTCTGGCACTATATTCAAAAGTTTATCGCCTTCCGGCTATACCTTTCAGCCAGCTAAAGGCTAACAAACAGGTTCCACTGCAGGACATGTTGCTAGGTAGTACATTGAAATTAACTGACCACAGTTTGCAGTTGCAAACACGCAAAGGTTCAAATCAAAATCTCGAAAAATTGAACCCTAATCCATCAAGTGAAAGAATCGTACCAGATCAACAGTCAACCTTTCGGATGAGAGAAGAGAAAGGTGGTGTAAACAGAAAACTTTTGAAAAGGGAATGATATCCAGCACTTGATGATACACTTGAGCTACAACAGATCAAGCAACAGAATACAATTTATGTATATATACTCTGTGTAAAGCCAATAATGTTTTCCAATGATGAATAAGGAAAGAATAGAGTGACGAATCCTTAAAAATTACATCTCGATCAGTGATGGCTTTCAATCATAGGCTAGTGGCAATAGAAGCAGAAGAATAGTGGCAATAGAAGCTGAAGAATAGTGGCAATAGAAGCTGAAGAATAGTGGCAATAGAAGCTGAAGAATGGTGGCAATAGAAGCTGAAGAATGGTGGCAATAGAAGCTGAAGAATAGTGGCAATAGAAGCAGAAGAATGGTGGCAATAGAAGCAGAAGAATAGTGGTAATAGAAGCTGAAGAATAGTGGCA
>WIPJ01000134.1:105505-145461 GCA_018155075.1 Cassiopea andromeda
TATATATATATATATATATATATATATATATATATATATATATATATATATACATTTTCCCTGATTTATTCTAAATGCCATGTTTTTCCCTGACTAAGTATCAACAAGATTTCGTATCTATGAAATTTTTTTGATACTTGGTCAGGGAACAATTTTATCAGCATGTTCAAAATAAAATTACATTAACAAACTTTTAGTTTCATCCTTTTACGACCTACCATTCAACTAAATTACCAATACTACCATGTATCATATACAGTCATTAGTTGGGGTTACACTAATATACAAATTCCCTGATTTTGTCAGAAAAACGTAGAATTTCCAGAATGTAAGAAAAGGTCCCTGATTTTCCTTGATTCTCCCTGATTTTCCCTGACTTTCCGTAAAACCCTAAATTTTTCCCTGATGTCCCCTGACTGCACGTACTCAGAATAAAGACTAGTATGACATAAACCATTGCAAAAGTGATACCTAGAGGTGCTTTGCATAAGTTTAATACAACACGAAAAAAAAACCTAAGGTACAAAAAATTTACAGGAAATATATTGAGCTTAATGTTCTACTATGTAAATACCTTGCTTCCAAATCGGCCACTTCCTCATTCTTTACATCCAAAGCTTTTTTCAACGACACCACTTTCTCGTCTGTTTGCTTAGTAACAGCACCTTCATATTCATTTAAGCTAAAAAAACAGTGGGGAATTTCAACTCATCAAAATACATTTGGAAATAAAACAAAACGTAGGATATCATGAACAATGCACCACACCTGATGAGAGGTGGTAGAGTTTAATAATTTAGTGTATCACAAGAAGATCATATTTCGATAGTTCATAACTAACATTAACATATAGAGATCAATTTCCATAGAAAGCAGCAATAATTGTTCAATCCTAAATCTATGAAAAAACAACACTATGACTTGCAGAAGGCACTACAGAGTCTTTCAAAATGCAGCTTTCTTTACCTTGCTTCCAAGGAACTGATTTGTTCATTCTTCAGCTTTAGCGCGTGTTCAAGCTTCTTGCACTGTCCAGTAGATTTTTCATATCTAAGAATGTAGAAATCACCAAACACTAGTTCATCAAATCTAGCTAAATAGTATTATGTTTGTCGTCATAATATTGCTTTTACGCTATATATCACTGAAGAAAAATTGCAAAAATTCATAATTAAAGAAAATCTAGCAGCATTCACCTTCAAGCAGAATTTTATACGAGTTCTTTCACTAGACTGTGCTGTTTATAGCACTTACTAATCAATGCCAGTATTAGCAACTGTACTGAGTGAAATTGCGATGAAATCCTGACACCATTCGTAAAAAGATAACTGAGAAAAACGCTGCAGATACACATATTGAGGAGACAACAAGAGGATTTAGCTTTGTTTCTTGTGGCCAAAATCCTTACCTATCTTAAGTCATATTCCAGAACAAGCTGTATATGAAAAACTCAGATGTCTTTTCAACAATACTCACTGTATTTCGAACTCGTGCATTTGCGTTTCAAGTGTCCTGTTTGAGGTTATTAAAGAATTGAGTTTTTCATCCCTCTGCCTGAGAGTTGCTTTTAACTTTTCATTGTTATGAGCTGTCTCTTTGCACTCTTCCAGCCTAAAACATAAAGGAATTTGTAAGACAATCAAAAAGAATTATAAACTGTAAAAATAATAATCAATCAACATCAATATGAATACGTATTATATTTTGAGACTTGTAGGTTGCGTCAAAATTCCCCATCTACTCAGATTTGAAGGCGACATGGAAATTGTAACCGATTCTTACTGCGCGTGCAAATCTCTTATTTGCTTCAATTTCTCTTCAATCGTCTGATTGACTTTGCGAGTATCTTGGCTGGCGGAATCCATGAGATGAGACACTCTAAAACAGATGATAATGGCTCATTAGGATCAACTGATTGACGAAGGCACCAAAAATATATCAATGATCTGTTGGTGCAACAATTTTTGAAACAAAGACAAAAATATAGAAAAAAAACAATCAAAAATATTAATAAGAAACAAAGATATATTGTAAAATGAACTGTGCCAATTAAAAGGCACACAAGTATGTCAAAAACTTAGCAGTTTCCTGTCAACTATACAAAGTCAATGGTGAACCATCAATTGTTTTTGCACAATGCACATGAACACAGAAAATAAATAAGGATGAGAATATCCTAATAAAAAACCACACCTCTCCTCAAGAGCTGAAATTTTATCTTCTTTTAACTTCACTGTCTGATTCAACGTTTTGTTTTGTGTTGACGTACTTTCAAATCTAGCAATATCAATCAAAATTAAGGTTAAAAACAATAACAATCACAATCACAAACTTTCTAAATTAAATGTTCATGACAATCAAAACAACAATTCACAACTTGCTGTTTTATTGAACCTGAAAGTTATTCTGACCAAATTGTGCTATTCAATTTCCATTACCTTCACTACCTTACGGCCTATCTTCAAGAAATGGAAAATGTTCTATAATCTTTTGAACCAGTCAATTTCTTGTACTGCCTGCCATGTTTCAATGAAGTCATTGAGAACATGCTCACCGTCAAGCTTTGAAAATTCCCACCATACACAACACAAAAATTACAAGTATAAATGATATCTTTTGTCTACCTTCTTTCAAGTTCTGAAATTGTCTTTTCTCTTTCTAATAGTTGTTCTTCCACCTTAGCACTATACGTTTTGCATTCTTCAACTCTGATAGGAAAGAAAAATATGATTATTTAATGCAATATACAAAGCGTCTCTAGCGTTCATGATCATAAATATAGCAACACATGCAGTGGCTTGCAAAAAATTAAATGAACCCCTTTACCCTTCTTTTTAATCAAATTTAATCACACCGAAGGTATTAGCAGGGGCTAAATAAATGAACATTGCATTTTTTAAATTAAAATGAATCAATAAGGAAAAGCCTATTCAAACAATTATTTATTGCGAAAAGAGAACTTTAATCCTGAAGAGGGATTTAACAGATTTTTACAGAAGCTACCACATTTTCCAGTTCACTGAAGTAACAAGATATATCTACCATGTCTAGAAGACAATGACAATAGCTATATAAATGCTAGTAAAATGAACCTAGTCTCCAACACCAGTGATTCTTCGGCTTTTTGGGCAACTTCCATGTCCATCTTCTTAATTTTTTGTTCTTCATCCCTGAGTCTAAAACAGTGAGAGTGATTAGACTAATTATTTCATAATGTAGTCCCAAGTAAAGACAGAAAGTGCTTCAGCAACTGTCAAATTGACTAAAAGGCCTAGTTTTGTATTGGAATAGTTTTTGTGAGTTTTAGGAACTCGAAGCCATTCAATTATATGAAAAGCCAGGCTGTCAATATGAAACAACTTTTACATAACTATGTATTTACAATAATTCTTCACGTACGACAAGCGGAATTTTAAAGGTCACAAATTAGTAAAATTACCTAGTACACTATGAAAACTTTAAAAAAAACAGATTCCAAACAAAATCACTAGCAAAATATCACCATCTATAAAAATTAAATTATTATTGAGATCAAAATTCTCCTTTCTTTCACATGAAAAAAGGCTTCCTTCAAACAGCCTCAAAGCCAAAGAGAGATATAGCTACAACTTCATTCTAATTAGGTGAATTTGAAATGCGATAACTGAAAGAGGAAAATTCGAAGCTTGATATAATGGCTCTCAATGGTCCTACCTTTTCTGCAACGTTCTGATCGCGGAATCTTTTTCTTCGACTTCATTTTTTAGCTCCATGAAATGTTTACTTGATAAAATGTCATCCCCATCAGCTTCATCTTCATCCCTCATATTATTGTTCTTTTCATCCTTTTCCCTACTTCTAAAAAGCAGAAAGTTCATAAATTGAATCAATGTAGACGCACCTTGAATATTAACGAGCGTATATCAATAAGTTCCACCTCAGAAAAGAGTTGAGAAGTCAGGACAGGTCTGGCTTTCAAAAACAATATTGCAGAGAAAACACATATTCGATTCTTTGACACTAATGCAATAACATACAAACTCACAAAAATAAAACTATTTGACAAATTACATCCTTATCACATTTTCGCAAAAATTAACCCATTTACAATTTACTTTCGAGTCTCAATAACAACATCAGGAAATGCCAATGTATAACTTACAAGGATCTTTTGGTTGTGATAGCTTCTTTCATTGCTAAAGCTGCGCTAAGGTTATCAACTTTCATCGATTTTTGACTTAATCGTGACTTCAGACGATGGATTTGATTTATGTGCGTTTCTGCAACACCCTCCCATTCTCCTGCTTTACTTCTTTCTTTTTCCAGTTCCTGAGTAAAATAAATAAACATTGAAATTGCAATAGATACTGTGTACGCGTTAACTCTCATCTTGAACGAACCAAAATTTAACATAATCTTATTTTTCAATTTGTTAATCAATTTTAAAAGTTATATCCTTGATACTTTTGCTACCATATTTGACAGAAGTTTCTGACAATAAACTATTGGTTACAATTATAAGAAGATAAAAAAACATTGTTGATTTAAGAAAACAACTTTATTTTTGAGACTTTCATGACTAACACAGTAATTACAGGTATTTCACAGGCCATTAAGAATAGTAAATTTGTGCGTCTTAATATTTAAAACCTGAAAAATGGAAGAGAATGAATTACAATGTATACAAAGATCCTACAGTTTATAAAGTCATTATAACACCACATTTATCGTACATGATAAATATTCATTTTATTCCCATTTAACCAGTCAAGAATTAGTAGTAGTTTTTAAAATAAAATCATAAAAGAAAAATATTTTCAATAGAGTTATGAAATATTATATTATGAATCGTCCAATTTCAAATATTTATGTATTTAACTTGCCATAAGAAGGTTCTCATCGTTTACTGCTGACAGTTCCTGAATAATACAATTTAGCATAAGGGCCAATGTCAAATCAACATGCAACACAAATCTGCTATTTTTGACCACTCAAAATCTATTCACTCGAGATTTTAAAAGTCAGAAATTCAGACATTAAGAAATATTCAATATTAAATAGATTTCAATATCCGATAGAAGAAAATCTTTGAATCAAGCATTGATTTATTATATATATAATAAGATTATACTTAATGCAATAAATGATTAATAAACCAGCAAGGAAATTATGTACCAGTTAGCAATCTTGAAAAGAAAGTATGAATTATCTTGAATTATAATATTATATTTAGCAACAAAGCATTTCAAAAGAACATTCAAATTATCTGGTACCTGCACTAAGCATATGTGAAGAATTCATTAACTGTTCAAACTGGCCTACGTTCATGTGCAATGGCAATTCCTAGTAAAGTTCAATAAAAACCGGGACAGCATAACTCGGATTGATAGCTACATAACGGAAATATAAAAAAGTAAATCCTAGCATACGTCAGTCAAACGCTTCACTTCAGCCCTCTGCTTTTCAAGATTCTCTTCCAATTCTCCAATCTCTTTCTCCAATTCACGAATTTTCGGCGTGCCTTCACGCAACGACTCCACTAGCTTTGTTAGATGTTTATTCTCCTTCTCAAGCCTCAAAAGCTGTGTTGACCTGTGTAGCGAGTAAATATAATTAAATCGAAATTAAATCAAAGAATGTCTTCTTTTTGGCGCCATTTTGATAAATGGTAAAGCTACATGTAGGGTACTTAGGGCATGGTTGCCACAGAAAATGAAAAGCCAAATTCTCTGACTTTTCACTGACTCTTCCTTGACCAAAAGGGCAGTTTCAGCAGGGAAGACTATAGTTGGCTATACGCAGTACAAGCCACACCTTTTGTGGCCACACCCATTTTACTGTTAGGATGGTGGCTATCTAAAGAAGTCCAAAAATAATTCTCTGACTTTCCCCTGACTTTTCCAAGCCTTTACTGACTTTCTTAAAAAATGATATTTTTCCAGTTTTCCCAAGTTTTGTTGCAACCATGCAGGAAAAATGCTTTTTATAGAAGACACTAATGCTAATTCATTGGTATACGAGGTAGATTGGCCAGTTCCTTTCTTCCCATCTTTGACAAATAGTTAAAATAGAACAAAACCTTGAAGAAGCTAAAAGAACTATATAGGTTTTATCAAAGTCAAAGATTGCTATTAATGCTCAAGTTCAGACAAAATAAGTTGTACTTTTACTAGTTTAAGTTATTTACAAATCCAAAGGCTACGAGTGTGGACATAGCCTATTATCTAATCATCTAATCATCTAATCATCTAATCATCTAATCTTAATAAATAGTCAGCCAACGATAAATCTTATTCTTAAAGCCAATAAAGTCTAAAATGTTCATGTTTTACTTTAGAGGAAATTCATGCAGTTTCCATTTTCGAAAAACATAGAAAACGATAACGTACGAGCTTTCTTTGTATTCCATGGAGAGAGGCACGACATTTCCTGTGATTTAAAAGAAGAACTTTCAGGAATGAAAATCCACTGGAATGCCAAGAATACGAAAACTCAAACATTTACACAAAATCAAGCATGTAGGATTGTTTAAAAATCAAGTTAGCATTGCAAACTATTGAATTATTGAAGATTATTGAAGCAACTATGGGAGAACAATACTAAAAAGTGAATGTGTTTTACCTAATAAAGAAACTCTAGTAATATTTATAATCTCTAATAAAGCTCATAAATAACTATAAAAACTGCCAATAGTTACCAAGAAATAATGGTAAATTTTAAAGTTCATAAAGACCTAATTTCTTCAAGATGTGCCAACACAATTCAAAGATTGGAGCTCATGGAAATTTTGAGTAGCCCAAGGTAAGCGAAAACAGAACTCAGTAAG
The DNA here is from genome assembly GCA_018155075.1 of Cassiopea andromeda. Lineage (NCBI taxonomy): Eukaryota > Metazoa > Cnidaria > Scyphozoa > Rhizostomeae > Cassiopeidae > Cassiopea > Cassiopea andromeda. Next base: position 112,311 of record WIPJ01000134.1, read on the forward strand.
AGGCAACGTAGCTAGAGTATGGCCTAGTTCAATTGCTGCAATGATTCACTAATAAAATACCATTTTCTACCAAATTCATGAATATAACAGAGAGCTTATAGTAAAAATTTACCATCTGGACTTCTATCTTTCATGAGGTTTATCCTCTGGTTTAGCTGAACAACCTCTAGCATGCTAAAATGAAAAATCAGATATCTAAAATTGCGAAAAATATTAATACATTTAAAATGCTCCATTGAATATAGTCAGATGCACATTCGCAATAAATGTTATTTGAGACTTGAGGGCAATTTGCGTTGATGAAAAAGAAATTCATGGTATTTTCTACCATCAATGTTTCAACAACAGTCCAAGATATAAATCGAAGATGAAGTTTGTCTAGTGTCAATAGAAGTACCAAAATCAAAGGGTAGCTTTCTGGTATTATGCATGAAGCATGAAATAAGAACATGATAAAATACCGAGCAATGGCAATCATCACTGACAGGCAATTTCGATAATGTTCTCTTTTAAATAACTCAAAAAGATGGAATGTATACATGGTAGACTTTCAGTGAAATGCCAATAATATTAAATTATCTCACCTTTCTTGTTTTTCCATTTGTAGCTTAGCATTTTCATCCATCATCTCCTTGAGTTTTTGTTGATTTATTTCTCGTTCTTCCATGATTATTTTTAATTGGGTATGCAATCGGTCGTTTTCCTCCTCCAAATGGCCTACATCATACAAAGTGAGTTTTAATTAAAAGCATTTTACTAATACCGCAATAGCTCGATTAGCCGCACCTCTCAATTATGCGCCCCCTCTACAAGCGCCCACCCTATTCAGAAACAATATAAATAAGCATTCCCTCTATCTACTGTCCTTCATTTTATTTAAATTGCTCTGAGATCCACTTGAAAGAACAAACACCCCCTCGAATAAGCGCCCATCCTTGCAACTCAGAAATTTTATAAGCGCCCGGACGTATATCGAGGCACTACTGTATTGAAACACGCATGCTAAGAAACCAGCCTAGATGTTTAAAATATAGAATCGTCATAGTGCTGCCTTGGCAGCTTATTCAATGCTACAACTCACAACACACCATGAACAGCTCTTCATAGTTTAGGTACCTACTAATTTAAAAAACATAATCTATCCATACCACATCTCTCAATCTTTGTGGATGTTCCTGCCACCTGTTCTTCGAGCACCAGCTTTGTTTCATATAATAATTCGTGCTGCTCTTTAAGCTCCTAAAATCCAAAATTAGATACCATCTTTAAGAGGTAAAGTTGATAACCGTCCCACTAAAATTGTGATGCTGAGTAGAAAACGAACTGTCATTGGTCCCTTTGTGTTCTTATACTCCTATGGGAATTGCACATTAGTACTAAGTTTGTGGAGGGATCATTCTACTGACAAATGGTGGCACCTCCACAGGTCCCTCTACCAGGGACCCAGCTGCTCCACCAGTGCCAAAGCAGTTCTACCAAGCCACCAGGAATTCCCAACAGGCCACTAAGTTTTTCATCAGACCACATGGTATTTTCACCAGACCACCAAGTACCCAGTACTAACCACCAAACCAGCAGATATTTCCACCAAGGCACAACGGAACTGGGTATTTCCCGCAGGCCACCAGGATTTTCCACCACGCCATCAGGTACTTCTACCAAATTACCTTCTCAGAAGCTTAGGAAACATCCTTAGGATGAATGGTACCGAAAAATGGGAATACAATTGGATTCTACGTTGAATGTGAATCGAACCTGAACAACTTTCGAATCATACTTACATCGAATCTTTTCTTGTAGAAATCTAATTCTCTTAATTTCTCCCGATATTTCGAATTCTCTGTTTCTAATTTGTTTACTTTGTCGACCTGCCAATAAATAAATTAGCAAATATTAAGTGAATATAGCCTACAAGAATAATAATGCTGGGTTCACACTACAGATTTTCGTCTAAGGATTCGGAAAGTCATCGACAAAACAAAGAATGTCGGCAAGTGCAAACATAGACGCCGCGTTCGAAGAAAGTCGATGACTCACTTGTCGATGGAGTAGAACATGTTCTACTTTTCGTAGATTTTTGTCGATAGATCGATAGAATTTCATTTACGTTGGTCCGTTTCCCTATTTTTCAATATCTAAGAATAGATAAATGTTTCAAGCATCTCTTTTTCCATGTTTACTTCATTAGGTACAGCGCGCAAATAGTTGTCCAACACTAGTATCTGTAGACAAGTGTCTACCCGAGTTCTTCCTTTTTGTCGATGACTTTTTGAATCTATAGACGAAAATCTACAGTGTGAACCTAGCATAAGACCCCAAATTGCTGAAACTTAGGAGATACTTAAGAACAATGCTTTTTCTTAAATAACTCTAAATTTTCAGCGATTTTGGGTCTTCATATTACAATAGGTATTACTTTTATAAAAAAATTTAAATGGTAAGTTCAACTTATCAAGATGCTTTCATCATAGGAACTTTTACTTCTTCTGGTAAGCATGAAATCACAATAACACATATCCCTTGGGCAGTAAAAAATAATATTTTACGTGTTTACCCCACCCCATATGACCTAAATGATACTCCTCCGAAGATTTTTGGCGGAGGACCTAAAATATAGAAGGGAACTGAGCAATACACGAACCTGACTCTTTAATACATCTATTTCATCTCTGTACGACTTAACCCATCTTGCTTCACTTAATAGTGATTTGTTCTGGAATAAAAAGAAAAAAATTACGCACAAATTTTGATATTTCGATTGAATCATCCAGCTTTAAACAAACCATTGGTTCTACTTTTCATCAATTAAAATTTTATCGTCCAGCAATAGAGGATTTGATTTCAGCTATGTAGAATTTGATATTAAAGTCAAAATATTAGTAAACTAGCCGAGAGCGGGCGCAAAAACAGTGTATTTACAAGCAAATGAAAGAAAACAAAAACAACACTGGAAATAGTTGATACCTCTTGTCTAATATTTTCAATCGTTGTTTTCAAATTTGTAATCTCTTCTTTAAATTCAGTTACTTGCATATTTCTCTCTTCCCTTTTAAAAATAAGAAATTCAATCGAAATTTCAAACTAAATCTACGAAAATCTGCAGAATGATCATAGCTTCGAAATAAAAGCAATCTGAAATAAATATGAACAGTGCTTAAAACAAATAATATCAAAACAGGAAGAAATGGTACTGATTGTCCTATTGACTACGGCCCCGTTTACATGAGCACGGTCCCATAAAAGTTCGGTTTCACAAAAGTTCACTTAGGCGTCCCGCTCACACGAGACCTACGTAACTGTACTTATAAAAGTTCACCTAGGAAAGTGAACTTGTTTGGAAGCGAACTCCTCTGGTCTCTTGTGAACGCTTAAGGTGAACTTTTCTGAGTTTAGTTTCTGCTATTCGGTTACATGAGGTAGAAAGAACAGTATAAATGGAGGATAGCAGTCAATTGGCAATAACATTGCTGTCAATTCTAAGCTTCCTCGTTGCAGCATGGTATTTGGAAACCTCTTTGTAACATTCTTGACAATTAACATCGACCCAGAGGAAGGAGCCTCTTTCGTAATCAGCCAGTACTTTTTCCTTTCATGTAGACTACGCCTTCGCAGTTATAAATAGCACAGCAGGCTTCACAAGAAACCAGGTCTCGTGTGAACGGAAAGCCCATATGAACGTTTTTGGAATTGGTCTCGTCTAAACGCAAGGTGGACTTTTCTGGAATCGAACTCTTGTGGAACAGTACTCAGTATAAACGGCGTCTATATCCACTGAGGAAACAAAGAGTGCCAACTTCCTACAGGCCATTTCTACTGAGCGACAAAAATTCTCAAACTCACATCCATTACTTTAATATTTGCTATTCAAAAAATCAAAAGAAATAATGGTTACTACTATCGTGCTATTTACATGTGTATTAGATGCGAAAAAAGCTTACAATTCATTTTGCAAGTCTCGAATTCTCTGTTTATTTGCTTTCAACACAACTGATGTTTTGATTGAGCCTGTTCTTGATGGGCTCATCGGAGGTGAACGCACTACGTCAAGCTCTGCTTCCTTAAATTGAACATAAAATTGCAAACTATAGAGCATGCCAAGAAAGGTAGTTGCCATCTATTAAACATTCCAATATTTAAAAACAAATAGGAACTACTCCTTCGAGCAAATTGAAACAAGAACAAATATCAGGCTACTGAAGATGCAGCATTCAGGCATCAGCATTTATTACAAAACTATTTCATTTGCTTCTTGCTAATAATATGCAAAAGAAAGGAAAGTTTTTGGCCTTAGAGACGAACGAAACTATAAAAATTTGTCTTCAAGTCATACCTTGGAAACCAATTCATGTCGCTCTAAGTTCATATCAAGAACTGCCTAAAAATGAACAAAGAAAATCACTTGCTCGAGCAACTAATTGCCAGACAAATCAAAATCGAAATTGCTGAGGCACAAAGAACTTTTATTGTAGCAAAATGGTGAGAATCTTCTCCTGGCACCACGGAAAAAACAAAGAACATTTTGCATAGGGGGGTATAATTGCCCAACGAAAGGGGGTGGCTTAGTAATGACAAAAGGGCGTGTCATGCCTAAAAATCATTATGGTTCTGGCAGATGATCCCAGGAGAAAAAAGCACCACCAAGAAATAGACATTTAGTAAGTTAGGACTTCAGAACTTCCCGAAAAAGAAAGTCAAAATTTTTTATCAATGGGGGACGCTGTGCACCCCAGTAACCCCCGAAGTTTCATCCTGCTTGATAACTACGAACTATCAAAATGGTCATTACGCATACTGAAAAAAATATTTGAAATTCCCAACTAAAGGTGAATAGTCTAATTCTCTGACGTCAATTAACTTTTCTGCAATGCTATCAAGTAGTTATTTGGCAAAAGTCAAATAATGAATAAGATGCACCAACTCACTTCATAAACATCATCTCTCTCTTCTAAAATCTTTTGCAACTGGAAATACATTCCTTCTGCTAATGCAACTAGTTGGCTGAAATAAAATTTGCTTTTGATGAATGAAAATTAAAACTGAAATTGCAAAAAATGGCTGATACTGACAAATGACTACAAAACATAGGCGTAAATCAATCTTATAAATAACGCAAAAAGCAGAGAACTTTTAAAATAGCAGAATACGCTTACTCTTGTGAAAAATCTCCAATTTCATTTGGTCTGAATGATAATATTTTCTCACTATTTTCAGTTATCTGCGAGGTGAAAAAGAATGAGAAATATAAAAAAATAACAGCCCTTCTAAATTCAACAAATTGTAATTTGCTAAAAGTCCTCTACATCTATAAAATAATTAAAAGGAAGTGCCCATTGTGCGTTCAATTCTAATAGAGAAAAACCCAAAGCAAATATATTATCATACATAATCATATGTCATCAACATTATCATAAATTATCATATATGATCACATATTATCATATACTTACAGTGATGTGACAAAGAACTATTTTGCACACGTTTTGAAAGATTTAATAAACTCCAAAGCTATTACATTTTTACTGAGAGAATAAAAAGATATTGCTGTTGTTCAATGAGGAAGTCTAAACTTGAAATATTTGTATCACACAGTAAAAGAGGTGAACAACAATAGATACTACCTCTTGTATGTAAGGTACAAGTTGAGTCTGAACTTCAAAATCCATTTCTTTAATCTTCTCAATAAAATACTCCTTTCTCTCACACTAAAAGATAAGACGTCCCACTAATCCCACACGTATATAACCATGTAACGGGTGTTATGTATCGCAAAAAGACGCTAAAATACGAATAGCATACAATTTTGTAATTCTAATATTTGCAATTTGTATCAAAGCATCAAATAGTGGGAGGAGGGGAGACAGGAACATTGTTTCCACGAAATTTTTTATCAGTAATCAGGAAAATTTTGAAATTCTTAATTATACATTAAAAAATCAGTTTTATAAGCGTATTTTTCCCATATCTGTTGTCACAGTGTTTGAAAGGTGTTTTCCATCTAACAGGATGCAAAAATATGTTGCATGATAAGGAAGAAATTTTGGCACAAGCCTAACGTTCCCTGGAAGCAAATGTTTTGTGATGCAATGATTGATATATCCAAAAGTAAATTGCTAATACCTGAACAGCACAACCAAGAATCATTAGGAGAAATTTCTTAAGCTCTTCAAGTCCATGGCCTTCAAAAAAAGGGAAAATCAATTTGGCTAACTGCATACAAATTAAAATAGTAACAAATTCATTCTTCAAGTCTGTGTCCTTAAAAAAAAGAGGATATTAATCGGGCTACCTGCATACAAATTTAAAATCTAGTAGCAAGTTCGTTCTGAGTAAACTTTTACAGAAGAACGAGGTCAATGAAGATTACTAATTTGTGCGGTTCAGTGACGTCACAAAAAATATTATGAGGGGGCTGATTACATAGCACACACGCAAGCACGAAGGGGAGGGGGATGGTAGAGGTTTTCGGAAATGTCTGCGCACGTGCAAGATGACTAATTACGAGCACAATAGTCATGCTAATACCCCTATTGGGTATGTATAAGATCCAAAAAATAATCAGGGAGTTAAAAAAAACAATATAGATTGAGCACTACTTGTCATCTATGAAAGAATTTTTGAAAAAGTCAGCCTGAAAAACCCGCTTAGACATTGAAAAACACGAACAGCGCACGACAAGCGCACGAAAAGCGCACGAAAAGCGCACGAACAGCGCACGAACAGCGCACGAAAACCCAAAATATACATCCAATTGCATCATGATGTTTGGTAAAATTATGGAAATAATTTCGAAATTCCATAAAGTTCGTCTTCCCAACTTTTCTTTTCGCAGGCCTATCTTTGTTATCAAAAGACCTTAACCAATCACAGCATTTTCATAAATAATGAATATCTTTCCCATAAAAAGCCAACAGAATTCTGTAATAGGTCTCTCTATATAAACAAAGCTAATTCAACACCAGAAAGCTAAAGAAACATTAAACAACAAAACACATGAATAAATAACCCGTTATGATAAGATGTTATATAAACAAGAAAACAGAACAGACAAAAGGGGAAATCGCACGAATTCCTTTTGGTATATTTACTGCTACCACGAAACTCTAGACAGCAAGCAATTTTTATTAAAGACCCGAAATTGAAACAACGTCTATGCACCGTGCATCTTGGGTTTAAGTTAGTTATAAAATTACAGTCCTTCCCGCACCAATGGCGCAAAGGGGTGGCGTCTATCTCTGTTTCAAGTAGCCCTGGGCCATACGTCAGCGAATGCAGTGGAGGCTACAACGGGGGGGGGGCTGGTCCACTGGTAGCTCCGCATGTTTAAATTTCCCATCACTCCAGTATGCATCCTGGGTTTGGGCATACATAATTTTAGAAAACTTCTAGTAGGATTTTTCAAACTCTAAACTATGAAAAGTGTTATCCTTCACTTCATTAGGAGCATGTACAACGACAGCCTTACGCCATTGACTCTATCAAGATAATGTTGACTACCACTACACCCTCAGTTTCATGATTTGGATACGCTTCATATAATTGTAGAAGAGGCACCACCTTTTCAGATACGACCAGAGACGAAAGCATAGGCCATAATACGCCGAAGCATCTCCTTCCTATTTATAACTTCGTAGTCTTTGATATACTGAGAAAATATTGACAGCAAAAGATCGAGACATGTCTGTAAGATAGAAATTTCTTAGTTGTTGTAGCCAGTAAATCCACAATTTGACTTTACGCCAACACTTAGGATAAATCAATGTATTACGAGTATAGTACCTGAATCTGGTTCCTTTGCCAGGATGAGAAAATCTGGCATTTTCATGACCAGTAACTGCTGCAATTTCTCCTGTGAAAGAAATAATAAAGTTCTTTATTTATAACTTTTGTAGAAGCCTAAAATTCATAGAAGCTTTATTGCAAAGTAGTGAAAATACACTAGTGAGTTTCGATCGCAAAACATTAAATGTGAGCATTTCGATGAGTATAAAGTAAGGGAACGTGCAGGAATGAAGAAACGAGAGAGGATGCCCTTTGGTAACAAAATCTGTGCATCTTGGTGTCAAAACAAACCTTCTAGCAAGGATTCATTTTATTTACTATTGTTCGCATGAAAGAAATCTAATATTACGAAATAAGTTACGCAAATTCAATACGTAAATTCAATTACGTACATTCAATAAGCAAAGAAGCTTCAGGTGAAAATTAACTATATACATTCTATAGGCTTAATTTATAAACATATGGTGAAAGAACACAGAAAACAATAAAACAAAAAATTCTTCCTCCATAGTTTCCGTCTGCATGGAAGTGTCAAAGAAAGTATGATAATAAAAGATATTATTCGAGCTTAAATCATCCTCATGACAGAAAAAACACATTTTAGAAGTAAAGTGTTAATCTGAGGATGAATACTCCTAACGCTTTTCTTGAAACAAAAATTGAAACTAGCTACTTCTTTTTTTATAAATTTAACGTTTATAAGAGTACTGAGGCTCAAAATCATTGAAATTTAAGAATAATTTAAGAATAATGCGAGGTTCAATGTCAATCAAGACAAGATTTTTTGTCACAGTTATATTACTGCTTTCAGATGCACATTTGCTTTATCGATACAAAATCTAAACTCTTGCTTAGTATTATGATGTACTAAAACATCAATAAAGATTGGTATATATTCTTAAAGTTTTTAGGCGAAGTTACACCTTTGGTATTTAAGAATAATCTGAGACCAATTCTAGCCTCAAAATCGGAAAAATTGAAGAGTATTGAAGCTCGCCGAAAAGTTAGGTTTTTGTGAAAAAATTGAATGTGATGTCCAGATTCTCATGACAACATGCATTAAAAGACAGATTCAAGTCCCCTGAAACAGGCACGAGAAGCTGAGAGTAATGTCACTTAAGGAGAATATGAACCTACGTTCATCCTTCCATTCACATCAATCTGGTAAGGTCAGGCTCCAATCTAAAAAACTTCGATTAAAGAGAACCAAAGGTACATGGATATAAAGTCTAATTGAGCCGCTAGTGTTTACTTTGTCTAGTAAAGCACGAGAGCGTTCTTGTTTCAGTACGGAATATGTGGATCCTGGGCCGCCGAGAGAATTGAATATTGGGTATTATAAGGCCCCTTGGACCTTGTGGCCCAGGGACAATTTGCCCCTGCCTCCCTATCGGCGGCTCTGTGTGGATGCACTGTAAAAGGTATCTTACAATGCGTTCAGGTATCACTGCTAAATTCTGCAGCGACTTAGAATAACTGCCGCTTTTTATAACAAAGCACTGCAGTAAATCTGAACATTTCGGAATTTGATTAATTCAATTCATAGAAAATAAGAGAAAAAGATTAATTGGCCTAGGTTTTCATCTACTCCATGCAATTAAAATGCGTTTCTAGACGTGAAGGTGCACTTGCTCGAAGACACTTAATCAGAAATACCTCGCTAAAAACATTAATTGGATAGTAGATGGGTTTAAGTAAACTTTAACGCAATATTCCTGCATGTAGTACACCAACAACAAAAGAATGCTGCTACACGCTGCGTTGGATGAAGCCTCGTTTGTCTAAAATACCACTGATTATCCCATTAAACACAATAGTCATTTAAAGTGAGTTGGTGGGCTGTTCATGGAATTATGGAGGATTATGATGCAAACAAGACACACGCAACTGTTCCAGGCAATAGCATGAGCTCATAAGATTGGCGGCGTATAATCTGTACTCAAAAGCGAAAGGAGGAACCATCTGAGTTGGTCGATCAAAAGGATTGTACATAGTAACGGGTGAACAACTGTGTGACCTACGTTGGTTTTGTAAGTGGGTTGGACCATTGAATAACGTGATTCCTGTCTTTAGAGACGTAGCCTTAGCTACTCGTTTGAATCGTAGCGACATAAATTGAAAAAACTCTACCATCACAAAACGACAGATTACCGAACAAAAGTTACTCTTGGAGTCCTGGGTGATGTTATCAAAATAACAGTATCTACCAAAGTGTGAACCAAACCGCAGTCTATTCCCTTAAATACTACTGACTCTTGAAAAACTGATGCAAAGCTAATTGCTGTATCACAATCTTCCAGTGGAAAATTGTAGACATAGACGGATTTAGCGGGTGTGTATGAGTGTGACACCTCCCAGTGCTGTTACACTATTCCGTAAATTCTGAAATATTTTCGTACCATTTGCTAAATTTTAAATATTAATTGCATTTGTAGTAAATGGATTGTCTTTTAAGAGTCAAGGCTTCAGGTTTCTACAACAAAAAACAGATTTAAGATGGCACAGAAACGAAAGTAAAAATGGGTGCTGGCGCGTCTGAAGGGCACTGTACTCAACACCCTTCACTATCCTACACCCCCAATAATCTTTTTTAAATCCATCCCTGATTGTAGACTCCAAATAGGACGTTAGTCTGGGCGCTGTATTCCTTACAAATAGGTTTTTACTCCGTCGGGAGTCAATTCATAAAGCAAGTAGCTTTGCTTCTGCTTTTAAAGAGTGAGTTGCAGTGAGTAGTCATCGTTATGAACTTCAAAAATATAGCAACAAAAAGGAGTTATTATGCGAGGGTCATAAAAGCCTCTAAACCGATTCTCTCAGGCCAAAATAAGATTAGATGTAGCTTCGTCTTCAAGATTGAAATCAAACACATGTTTTCTTCAGTCACCCTTCATCTATTTCAATATGTCAAAATTAAATTTGGGCTTTATCTGATTGTGTGGCTAAAAGATTGGATTAACAATCTTGCCAAAGAATGGGAAATTTCTTACACAACAAATATTGAAAACAACACTTATTAACCAATCCTGGGTTCAGTCAATGCGACACAGCATTAAATGAAACTACAATTCTATCACTTGAGTATAAGCTGTTAACTGTCCAATCTAAAACTTGTCTGGCTCTTCATATCCTTTCATTTCTGTGCTTAAATGTATTCCCAATGCTGTATTTCTTTATGATTTGAAAATAGTACAGTTCTAGGATGTTATTTCAATGGAATATGTAGGGAGGGAGGAAGGGGGTCAAAAGCAAGAAAATGATAAATGGATTTACCTCAGAGACAACGGAGATCTACAACACAGCTAATGAAACATAACAGCACAACCCTTGATCAAGGGAGATACTAAACATTTATTTAGTATCTCCCAAACCATTGATAAAGGGAGATACTAAATAAGAATGAGAGACTCTCAACATTTGAAACTAATTAAAAACTATTATTATTTCATAATTTAATAGAAAGATTAATATACAATCTATATCAGTTTCTACTTTATAGTCACTTTCACCCACTTCCCTCCAATCTTCCAAAAACGTGCGCCAATCATTCGATTCAACCATTCTTACCAACAGACAGGACAATATACAAGTTCAAAATCACATGCAGCACCTTACAAGCACGTGCTTGGTAACGTAACACCAGTGGCGGTGTCACGAGGGGGGCACTGAGGGAGACATGCCCCCCACTTCTCACCAATATCAATTTTCTAAAACGTCGCAATTTGATGAGAAAATGTTAGAGGGAGGGGTGAGGGAACTCTAGCAAGATCTTGACATTGGTGTGGCAACTAGATTTTGTAATAATTTAAGGGCGTAGCACCCACAATCCCCCCCCGGTCTGTGATGGCTGGCACATCCCCTGCATAAGACCTGGAACCACTCAAAATCAATGCATGGTCGCAAACAAATAATCTTAGACTTGACTTATTCTCTTATATCTCGTGGCTCAAATCTAGTGGCATAACAGAGACACTCGGGGCCGCTAGGAATTCAGTAAGGCTGGTAGCAGTGGTGATTTCTAAAAAATTTAACAAGGGGGCTGTAGGCACAACCACGCCCATAGTTTGGGTGTGATTCAGTTACAACCACACCTATGTTTTCAAAGATGGAAACATAATAATTTAGTTTAATGCTGATATAGTATAGTCAACAATAAGAAATGCCTCAATTAACATATAGCAGTGCACACTTGATCATAGCACTTTGGAAGCAAGGCCAATAAACTCTGAAAAGCCAAGCCAATGCAAAAGTTTTAGGGGGGACTGAGCCCCCTATAAATTACCCCTGGCTAGTATCCATCCTAGTTTTCCCTATAGATAACAGGGAGTAACTTAGGACTGGGAGATAATATTCATCCACTTGACAACTGAATCGTCGGCAATTCACAGGGAAGAGCTATTCAGCAAATGCCAACAAACGCTAAACAATATGGTACCTTTTCCCCATGATTTATTCATAATCCGTCTCATCATTTGCGATTATTGAAGTCAAGGAGAAGTACCCTTTAAAAGATATGAATAGGACCACTATGTATGGGTAATTCTTCGCAATTTGTTCCTAAATAATAGAATTTGGTCAAAAAAACCAAGGTGATGTCATCAAAAACAATGGGCTATCAAATTCAGTTTTCATATGATTTTTAGGGACCACTAAAAAGTTGTAGATCCATTGCTACAGACACAGAAAAGCTGCAAACTAGAGCTCCTTTCTTCACTAAAGAAACAAAATCACAACCAGAACTCATTCAAAGACAATATAAATTACTCACACCTCTAACCGTTGGTAAGGGCAGACTTTATATAACAAGCAGAACGACTGGAATAGCCAAATATTCCCCCTGCTAAATATCAATTGCGTTTTCCATGTTTTATTGATAGAACTAGGTAAAAAACGGCTTGTTTCACTGTGAACCAACAACAGGCTTTTTGAGCGAGGTATGATACCCTGCTGATATTTGTAGTGAGTATTGAGACCATCAATAGGTTGCTTTAGGACTCTTCCAGCTATCAACATGAGACCTTTCAAGCTCTTCAGAGGCAAGAAGGTAAAGAGTTGTCATATCTTATATTCCAAAGAGTGGGGCAAGCCATAGACCCTGATTGCAATAAAACACTTTCATACCAAAACTGTTAGAAACACTCCATTTTGACCTACCGTTTACACTGAAACATTTTCCTACCGGCATCAAATGAAAATGATATGATACGAAAATAATACACCGTTTATACTAAACCGTATTCATAAGAATATGTTTCCGTACTGTTTTCATATAAAAACGGTAGTGTAAACAAGGCCTGAGAATACTACGGCATTCAAGAAATGATAGCCTGGCATTAGTCAAATGTTTAAATATCACTAAATAGTCCTGCCTCCAATCAACACTATTACTGAATCACTATAGGGGTAATATTATTAATAAATTATGCTAATTATGCTTTGTAGTAATGATATTGATTATGCTACAGCACATGAATAATTTAGAAGAGTCACTTTGCTACCATAAGAAGCTGTGAGTTGCGCAGAAAAAAGAACAGTGTTCAGGTCTATATAAGCAAACACTGCTGCGCTATTTTTGGCGCCTTGAAGAATGCAAAAACATTAACATCAGCGCAATACAAATAAGATTTGGCTGGTAAAATCAAATAAACAGCCTCATAACTGCAGTTTAACGAGACATAACTGCATTTTAACGAGATACAACTAATAGTAGCATCAATGAGGATTGTTCTTTTGTGAAGAAATTCGTGACAGGAATGCCAAAGAAAGCAATATTACACATGGGCTAATCAAGATTACTCATTAAACAATGCATACATTATTTTAAAAATTCAGGAAATGCATCAAGTTCTTACTATAATGATCCCAAGACAAAGGCTGCAATGGGTACAACAATGGGCACATTTCGAAAGCGGTGAGCAGGACGTACAGCATTGAAGCAATAATGCAAAGTTATCACTGATAAACATGTCGTATATATTCATAAATGAGTGGTGTAGAAAGAAAAAAGGTGAAAGAGGAGTGAAAGAGAAGGACGTAAGAGAGGGAAAACAGACCAAGAGACAAGAGGAAGGAGAGACAGAAGAGGACAGAAAAGGGGGAAGGGAAAGAGAGAGAAAAATGGTGGGGGCTGAGAGAAAAAAGAAAATTTCTTACCTGGTAAAATCGCTTCACACTCCTGACAACTTCAACTAGGTTCTGCACCTTTAGATTCAAATCACCTGGTGAAGCTTGCTGTAAATGCACCATTTTGAATGTCAATGGGTCTCTGTTGATAAAAAAACAACAGGTGAAAGAAATATAAGGGGAAAATGCACAAATCAACTTTTGCATTCTGTCCTGATGGATTTTTGAGCTCCAAAGAAGAACTTCAGAGCCAAGGCATATGCATTACTCATGGCATTTTTAAAAAGAACTTGGCTACTAGCAACCATCATATTCCAGTCTGAAACCACATACGATAAATACACATTTGTTTTTTATGTACTGTTCTATTTCAATCTTGCCCTACTTTCCAACAGCAAAACCTATCTCTTGGCTGATGAATGCATGGACAAGTAATGATTGACAACTCAAAAACTCTCCATATATTTATAGAAATTATCACAAGCTGGAAAATACTCTGCTACATTGCTTGGATTAACTATTAAGCAATAACATATCATGTGTTATCAGCTGGTCTGTATTGAATTTGCCACATGCCAAGATCAACGATGAAAACAATAAAATACTAATTCCAAGCCATTATTTCTTCATTCATAAGCTACATTGACTTAATCAACTTCATTCAATAATATTCAGTATATCTAGGTCACATAGTTGTTTCTTTCTACTCTGCCCATTGCCAAATAAGCTAATTTCAAAACATGAAAGTTTTGTTGCAAAAGCATCCTTATCTTAAAGAGAAACTTCAGAGCATTGCAAAAATGTCCCAATTTCTATTCTGCAAATTAGAGGTATCAAAACATACAGTGCAAAAATGTCATTAGTTTGACAGCACACATGAAATGTTGAGAGATTATATGTAATTATATGTTACATCTATCTAACAGGAAATCGAGATTATAACCTCAGAAGTTAGCACCACAAAATTAGTCCTATCCATCAGAACATGCAGAATATAAATGTGCCATCTTCAAATACATGAAGCTTCAGGGAGCAGCCTGTTTTTTTTACAGAATCAGAAAATTGGAGAGGCATGGGTGAAAATGTTTACTTACAAAGATGAACTACCTACAATACTGCTCTTAAGTACCTAATTGTCAGGAGAGTCAAAATAACAAGTAGGGGGTGTGGCTGTAAAAGAAATGCTTTGAAATCTAAGATAGTGCTGCTATGTAGTTTCCCATGTTCCTAAATCGGGCATGTATGACTGTGAGAATGTAAGCAGCACAAAAATATTGCTAAAAAACAGGAAGATTTGTTCAAAGTATCTGTTTCGAATATGTTTTGAAAACTCTTTGTGCAGAAGTTAATAAGCAAGGGGTCCTAATAAGAGCAGGGGGTTGGAAAAATTTTCAAAAAAGTAATTAGTGGGGGGATAGCAATTAGACACCTAAGAGTTTTTAAAAAACACTTGACTACAATACAAGGAGAAGATATCCCAGGGGGCAAAATATCCTGACTACCTCCAGGGCCATTCCATATAAGGCATACAACTAAATTCAAATCAAACAGATAAGCCAGTATGCTTATATGCCAAAAGTTTACAAAAATGAGATAAGTCAGAGGATGCTTTTGGATGTTGGCAATAAGTCAAAAATAGTGTTCATTCAATGAAAAGCTTTTGGGTACTATTTGAAGTTTGAAGCCATGGTGGATCTTAGAAAGCCTTCTGCAAAAATTGCTACAATATTTTCTAAAGTTTTGATATAATATTATTGAGATACAAACCTAGTAAACAAACATGAAATTAACAGTAAAGGATCTTACATGTCATTCAACATTTTGTTGAGAAATTCAGGGTCAATGACCTCATTAGCTGATGAGAAGGGCTTGCCATTATGAAATGTTGCTTCAGCCTACATGAAAACAAACAAATAAGGAATTTTTAAGAAAAATAATGACTCCAGATAGTATACAGAAATGCCCAATTGCTCAAAATATGCACAAAATACCACAGATGCATAGTATTGCAAAACAGCTGTAATGAGGGGCAAGGTTCACCTTAATGTAGACTATAATAGCAAGTTTAAAGTTGGCAGAGATAATGAAAACAGACAACTAGAAAGCATCAATGGTTCAAAGTCACATACTAAAATTACAACAAGAGTTAAGGGTGCCTAAGATCTATCATCTTAGAATCTGCTAGTTGCTAAGGCTCAAAGTCTCATTGTACAGAGTTTAGGATTTTACTAAGTAAAAATGGAATTTTTTAAACAGAAGCCATTTTAAATCTTTCCAGCAGCATTGAGAATTGACTTCATCCAGTCTAATGTATTACATTGCTTTGCCTTCTTAAATCATAGAATACAGCATGACTGGAGGTTGTGCTTCATTCTACAATTCTTTGAATTCAGCAAAGTGAACATCATTCTTAGGCAGTGGCAGTTTTTCAAGGAAAATCTGAGGGGACAGACAGGCTCAATTTGCCTAGTATTTTAGAAGAAACTGAGTATTTGAAGAGTGCACATATTTGTATAAGAAAAATTTTACACAAAAATTGAGGTTCAGGCAAAAAATATGTACCTAGCCTTCATTTCACTACTTTTGCCAAACATTTGCCAAATTAATGGCATCTGGGAGGGCACTTTAACATAGCCACCTTGCTCTCTAATATCTGCTACTGTTCTCAGTTAAATTCTGACACTTATAAATTCAAGATATCTGTCCTGGCACTATGGCTCTTGCAAGTACCACAAATGGGGCTTGCCAAGTTGTTGGGCGTGAGTGGATGGAGGTAGGTAAAGAAGTGTATGGAAGATATTCCCCATACAGTGTAGTTAATGAAGTCTGGGTTGTACTATGGTTCCATTGAAACTTGGTGTAAAGCAAAAATTGTACCCAGTTCCTATTGAAATGCTGCCTAATATAGTCAAAATGTGTCTCCTTCCTTACTCTTATTGAAAATTTTTTGTGTATGTGGGCATCACGCAAATAAAGGTGGGCTTTATTG
Source organism: Cassiopea andromeda (assembly GCA_018155075.1). NCBI lineage: Eukaryota > Metazoa > Cnidaria > Scyphozoa > Rhizostomeae > Cassiopeidae > Cassiopea > Cassiopea andromeda. Next base: position 129,202 of record WIPJ01000134.1, read on the forward strand.
TGCGCAAAAGAAAGCACTACCCCAAAAAACGGAATAGCCCATTGTATTTTCTGGTTCCCCTTCCTGTTCATGAAATAAGGTTTTGTTGAGCATCTTTTATTCATTCACAAATCAGTTCACCACGTACTGATGACATCACGTACTTATCACATTAACATTGCACCTGAGTTATCAGGAGAGTCCAAGTGGGGGCAAGGGTTGCTGTAAAACAAGAGTAGTAAAATCAGCCCTATCAGTGGGATACTTTGAAAACTTAGAGTATCGTAGAACCAAACCAGGTCCTTTTCGCCGTGAAATTCAAACGAAATTTCTACAGCGCAGCAAAATAACAGAAAAAACATAATTTCATCAACGATAAGAGATTGTTATTCAGGATAATAAGAGAACAGCAACGAAGCGGCTTTTATAATGCAATCGTTTGTGTGAGTGAACAATTGAGCTGCCCAAACAGCCAAAAGGTGGTAGGAAATACCCTGGAAACAAATGACCCCATAAAACTTGTCAAGAGTGGGAATTTCTCACACGACCTATAAGAAAACAACTGAGACCTAACTGTCAGTGAAATACTGTGGTCCAAGGAATTACAGAAATCGAAAGGCATTTAGCCCTTTAAGTTTATGTCCAGGTGACCTCGATGAGTTGGTAAATTACAATTTGCAATGAACAACGACTTACCCAAACAACGAGCGGGTTTCTAGCGAAATCTGTGTCTGGATCCATCTTCTCATGAAAATTCGGACTGTTCTGTAACCGATAAGTTAGCAAACCCACAATCGGATCATCAAAAACCTTTCTTGGGTCACCGTTACATCATATTGTCTGAGCCTACTTGTAATCACATTTCATTTCGATGTTTTGGGGTAGATTTCAAGAAGTAGGGTCATTTCAGCGTCTATCATCTTTTACTACCAGTAGCTTTCGGTATATTGTCAGCTCTATCCAATGATAGTCGAGATTACCCAAACAGCAAAGGAATCCAAACTGGGTTGTTTTGATCTCTTGGTTTCCGTCCTTACCCCAGTGATCAATGATATTGGCTCCACACTATTGCTTACAATAACTTTCCTTCTCACTTATTCGCGTTTGATTTCTTCTGACTTTGTTTACAGACCATTCTTTGCTGTACAAATGCCAACCGAACAAAAGGAGACTGGTATCGAATGTTACTCAATGGCAGAGGTAACATCTGCCAGGTCGACTTGGGACGTTTTGACAGTTCACTTGGACTTCTTTGGCCCCCCCCCCGAGCAAAAATTTTCAGAAGCCTGCGCATATGACACAAATCTTTGGTATATTTCAAAGGAACTCAATCAACTTTGCACCTATGGCCCCTACGTTTACAAATCCGGCCTTCATAGTAAATGTAGCACAATCGGAATATTTTTCCTCGTGTGGGAAATCCCTCAGCAATTATTTTCTGGCGCCATCACTAGTGAGAATGGGGTGAACATTCGACCTTCTCACTATCAATATGCTGAGCCCCCTGTTCTTGAGAGCTTTCTTCGTCCCTGTTTGAGGTGTAAATAGTCTAACACTATGCGAGCAAAAAGACAAGCGATAGAGCTCCAAGAAAACTTAAAGGTCAAACTATGTTGTCATACAACCTGTGAAATTTCACTCCTGCTTCCTAGCTTGGCAACGATTTGTTACAAATTCCTTTTCACATGAATGGTTTGGTTATGGTCAAATTATTAGCTACAGCAAATACCAGAGAGTTTAAGTTGCAATTTTGCATGACCAAGATTCCCTATACACGTTTGTTATTATAAAAAAAACCCAAAATTTTGACCGCGCCTCAATTTTGTTAACTTTTCCCGGAGTCGAACATGAGATTTTTTTAAGTTTTTCTTCGCTGAAGTTTAAATAAACTAGCTAAAATAGGCTACACTCTGTTTATCGTTTATACTCGAATTTGAATTCCATCTTTAATATTTTGAGTGTAACAGTGATTTAATATCGATCTTTGGCCAACAAAAAACACTTAATTTTTGAAGTTGAGCCTCGTGATTTTCTTAAGATGTTGGCCATTTGAGCCTCATTCTCTTACATTTTCTCTTATAAGAAACACGTGTATAAGGTTAGGACGAGGAATTTTCCGACTGGGGGCCGAAATAAATGTAGCAGGTTATCATAATCGCCAAAAACTCCTAGTTCTAGGAGTTTCTGGTTTTTCACCTTTCGATGGGTGACTGGTATGTTCCAAAAGGTGTCTTATTTCCCTGGCTTACCCCCAGCGTCGCCGCTGATACTAACAGGTTTTATCTGAAATGATAGTTTTATACCTGATGTAAGTGGTACCACCTTGTATAAGTATGGATTAGTGCCTGACATAGGTACAGCGAAAACGCTGCTTGTAGTTACTAACTTAACTGAAGAAATGTAAGCAATACTGACTACACTTCTGCAATAATTATAAGGTCCATTTCTTTCCTGCACGTTAGCATTCCCTTGTGACTAGTCATAGATACAAAATTATCCTTCTAGCCAACCTCCTCCCCCGTCCCTGCGAACACATTACGTCAATAACCCCCTTAGCGGATCCCTCTCGAATCCATGCAATAGTTTAATAGCGCATCTATAGTTTATGTAACTTTAGGTGCGTGATCTTTCTTAATAAGGGATATTGTACCGTAGTAAAGAGAAATGTCACCCCCACAGATCTGGAACAGGCTTATAGCCTATAGCACAATATATAATATAAGTATTTGTATTAGCAATAGTAATAAGTAGAGAAAGACAACAACGAAAGACAGCTGGTTCAACTATACATGTTATAAATATCAAGCGACAATACATAAATTGGAACCATATCTAAAAAGAATTCCGGTCTTGACAAAATTCAACCCAATAAATGCTAGTTCTGTAGCTAAAACTATACATATATATCTTAAATATAATATCTCCAGCATGTCTCTTTAGCACCTTTTTAGGCCATTTACCTAGTAATACATCTGAATAGTGTTCTGCAACAGTCCGGGAAATATGCTGTACGGAGGCCAATGAGGGAATTGTGCGGGTACCAACTTCTTCAAGCTGAAATTGTGCGGGTACTAGGGCTCTTACCTGGACAGAAACCCTTGCAAAATACCGTGTGAATCTAAGAAGGCAATCATGCACCTAGCAGGTTGTTCTATTCGTCTTATATTAGCAAAGGAGTAGCATAAACTAAAACCGATGCAGTATAAATTAATTAATATATGTACTAGAATATATGGGGTTGTATTAAATTGCATTGAATGATAAGCATGAGTACTGTACTTTATGGGCAGCTAATAGCCTGAGATTTTCAGTGAATAATGGGGTCTCAGCATTTTCCCGATAGCCTGCGCAACATACATAAATCATAAATGTTTATTATTCAATAAATATTCTAATCATAACAAAATTCTGTTAACATAACTTGTTTAAAAAACCAACAAATCTAATGGCAACACAAATTAGTAACTCAACAACCTCAAATAATTAACAATCATTTCTAATGGTAATAATTAAAATCAAACGGGATGAGGATAGAAAATACAAATAACTATGCAAATTTCAAGTGGATAATGCTCGTATTTAAAGGTAATATATCACATGACATTTGATGATAATAGATGACAGTTACTGTCTGTATATGGCTTGGTGGACCATTCTTAGAAACCGAAAATTGCCATATATCATAATTAGAATATGTAAGCTACACGTTTTTTTTTATAAGAAAATCATTATTTTGCCTGAGCCTCAATTTTCTTAACTTTTCCCAATATCGAGCCTGAGATTTTCTTAAATTTTTCTTAACTTTTACAGAAAATAAACTGGCTAGAGTGGTTTACACTATCGTTAATAATATCGTATACTTGAATTTGAATTCCATCTTTAACATTCTAAATACCGATTTTTTGCCTATAAAAACACTTAATTTTTGGAAATTGAGCCTCATGATTTTCTTACGATTTTCTTAAGATTTTGACGATTTGTGCCTCATTTTCTTACAAACTTTTTTCTTATAAAAAAACGTGTAATTTCTACCAAATGACAGGATTGTGGTGACAGATAAAATTTATACGGGAGTGGTCATTTGAGGATCTATATAATTTGGCGAAAATAGGAGGGGCAAGTGTATGATACCAGCAGACACAAGCCAAAATGGGGGGGAGGGTGCAGTTAATTGAAAATTGATAACATTTTTGAAGTGTTTGTTTCTTAATAACCACAGAGTATTTAAGCCTTAAGCATTTATGATAGAAAAACGATGGATAAATTGTCCTTCTGATTTCCAAACTCAGAATCAAGACAGAAGTAATGATTTCCTGCCACATGGGATATATTTGGAGAGCTACAAGGGGTTTGCCATCTTGTGATCAGAAAAACTTTATCATGTATGTTCATATGATAGAGCATAAGAAGCAATAACTATCTGTGTACTAGGGAATTAGCCTCTAGATGGTAAAAATCAGGAACATGAATGAGAAAACCCTATGCACTCCATGGAAGCCATTATTCCATGGATTTGATATAATTTTGCTCAAAACCATCAGCAAGCTCAGAAAAACAAATGCCTATTTCCTAATCTACTTCATTAAGCAGACAAAAACTACAACTATTTGAACAGTGGCAAATACTTTGCTAGAATTTAAGACTAAAGTAAAGTCCTGGGATCAGGTTGAAGAAAACAAGGATCTAACTGCTAACAGCAACAATGTACAACTCTAACATAGAATATGATTCTAAATCTATAAAAACAAGTTAACAAATGCCTTCATCAAATGTGCAATATGCATTAAGTGTAGTCAAAACTGTACATTAGGATTTGGTTTAAAAAATGTAGGAATTAATCATTGCAGAAAACGGATCTCACTAGTTGGAAAGTATCCTGAAACTGCTGATTATGTAAGTCACGGTATATCTGGGTGGGATGAATGAACTGGGGGTATAAAACAGGTTGCATGTATGACTTCTAAACTATGTATTGACTTATATCTTGTAAAAGAAAGTTATCTAACATAAAGAAGGCAAGGGGGTGCAGTTCTATGCATGGGTAATACTTTGTACATTCTCCAACAAACATGCTCTTTTTCAAGATCCTTGTCACAGATTTCTGCAAATATACATCAAGGGAAAAAGTAAGGATATCAGTCCATGCAGGAAGACATGCACAAACACATGTATGCCTGTCTACACACTTGCAAAATCTCCAGTGCAAGCAAAATTGTTCTTGTCAACACCCCCAATGAACCATACAATTGTACATGCCAATTAGGAACATTTTTGTTACAACTGCAACACTAGTGACTGTTAACTTTTGTTTTCATAACTGCAGACAAGGGCACACATGTGAATTCATGCTCTTGCACCAATTTATTTAGGGCATGGACTGCAGTACTGGGTCAATCAACTATTGTTACATCTTATAGCTACTTAATGCAGAATCCAATGCATTGATTCTTGAAGGGCTAGTGGAGTGAATGTCCAAACTGATACTGTGATTTTTCAATGGTGGAAAAAATGGGAGAATGTACAATACAAAAGGACTATTTGAAAAATACATTGAATCAAGGTATATGTGCTCAAACCTAAGTTTCATCAAATGGGGGTAATCAATTCAACTTTAAAATTTACTAAAACAAGCAGCATAACACAGCCAAATACATACATTGTTATGATGAAATGGATATACATAAATCTACACTGTAGACATAAAACAGCATCAAGTGGTCACAAGAATAAAAAATTCCTATCCTATACATCAATTGGTAAAAACAAAACAAATAAATTACAATTTAGATGCTATATATATATATGAAAGATAGCCTTTGTCACTAAGAAATGCTCAATATGCTATTTATGAATATTAAAGATTTAAAACCCAAACAACAATCTCAATATTTACAAATCAATGTGCTCAACAGTTTCAAACATTTTCACACATTAAAACAAATGGTTGGAGCAGTATAGCCTTGCTAAGCTAAATCCTTAACAGATCTACCAATTAAAGTGTCAAGCAAAAAATTCAATATAGAAACAAAGTATTTATTCATAAAAGAAAGTAAGCCAAGTATAGATGATAGCCCTTTCTAATTCCTCTGTATTTTCTAATTTACCAGCAGAAAATGCTGGAATGAAAATGAATTTGAATCTAATTTAAATAAAAATGTCCAAATGCTTTGCAAGGCTATAGACACCAACCATATTTCAAATTGCAATATTGACCATGAATATATCAACAATTCTGAATTCAAAAATAGCTATCTATATTACCTTCATTGCATCTGATATTACATACCCACCAACACCTGCATTATTTGGTCAAGATCATCAAAGAATGAATCACATTTTTTCTTCTCAACTTCAGCACTGCAACTCAAGGCTGGCCATGCCCAGTAGGCCTGATCTCCCATCTGCTTCCAATCTTGTGGTTGTGGTGCCCAAGTCATAAAGTCAAAATCATACAATGAGATATCAATATCATGGAAGAAAGATTCACCCTCTGTCACATCTTCATTTGCTGTAGGCACAGGAACTATTGGTGCTTGAAACTGATTATTATCTTCCCACAATTTTGCATCCACACTTAGTGACTGAAAGCTATTTTGTTTGACACTGTCTTTTCTTGAACCTTGTGATTGGCTCTGCTTTCTACGATCACCAATTGCACCAAATTTATTTGGTTCTTTATCCTCTTCTTTACTAGCCGCAAGTGCATCACAACCTTCATTTGTTACTTTGCCATTAGAAGAAATATCTGTGCCAATGTCAGCAAAGCTTGCCCTTATTTCATCAGCATTTTTACATTCATCAATAAGTGCCAAGCCTTCACGTTTTGTCCAGTCCTTAAAGTCTGCTTCAATTGATTTAACATAAATAGGGTAATATTCTTCATTTTTTAATACATTCATCTGGCATTCCTCATCCATTTCTTGCTCTATGTTATGGACAGTATTTGTGATAAGCACCTGTCTAAGAAGAGGTGGCTCTTTTCTACCATAATCTCTCTGTAATTTACATATGGACATATTGAGGACAGTTTGTCTTTGGGTTAGCCTTTCATTCTCATCAACATCAGACAGCCTTCGCTTTGACCCTCTAGCATATAAGTCTTCATCCATGACTATAGCTTGAATGGCTAATAGGAATAGAAATAGTAATTTAAAAACTATAATCCCTAAAATTCAAGTAAATGTGATATCAAGACTAGGAAAATTTTGCACAACTGCATAACACAATAGAAAGACAGTTGGTTACAAACTTACAACTGACTTCTTGAACTGAGAAACATCATTTGCTACCTGATGCATATCAGGCAAAAAGAAGTTACACTTCCACTAGGAACTAGTGTGGTGAAATTTTTGACAGTAACTGATGACAAGAACCTGTGGTTTCCCAGATAGCAGGAGTTTCAATTCAAGAAGCATTCACCTAACCGAATGTTGATATCCCCCCTAAGGATATCTCTTAAGTGTATATGCAAGTGCATCCTTGGGATATATCCTTACGTGGGTGAATGGTGATTAAATGTTGATCATGATAATTGATAATTTTTGGCACATTGTGATTAGTGCCAATAAAAATTGTCCATTATACAAAATAAGCTACATATGAATATAACCAACACAAACCGATTCAATCTTATTGTAGACATATTCCCAAAGATTTACTGAGGCTAACTGATAAAAATGTACTAGACATGGCTGGCTTTCTAATTCTAAGCGGGATTCCTCTTCAAATTAAAGCCCCTCGTCATCAAAGTGAGCTTAGCCATGCTTAAAGAAATCAGTTTACGACCCTGATTTATCCTTTTGTAGAAGCGTCACACTATTTGTTCCAAAAGAAAAGAAACAGCACTGTCAAGAAGGCTGGTTTGCGCATTCATTTCTTAAAGTATTTCCCCTTCGCCTAACGGGTTGACAAACAAACGAAGGCAAGAAGAATGAAATTTCCCCCTATCCTAACGAGAAAATTGCTCCAAGACACTTCCTGAGTGAATTGCTAACTTCTGCCAAAAGAACTATCATCTAGACACTTTACTTACGCAAGCGGCCTTCCTGTGGTTGTGCGTAGGCGAAAAACTTTCGATATCCGACTACAAAACTAGTCCTTAGTTAGTGGAAACTAATGGGAGAAGACGCCCATTTCTCTATCCAAGCAGTTTGAGCTAAATAACTAATCAAGGACTGGGTATACTGTGTTCTGAAGCTACAATGTTTGGAACAAAGCTGGACGCCTAATATCCTGGTGGCAAAGAAGTGAAATTCGACCTCCATCTTCACAGCGACAAAGCTATCACAAAAACAGCCCACAAACCGTCGTAAAATAGGCAGAAAAATCATAAACGGCGAAATATAACTAGGAATCAAAATAAAATATCTAGAAATGAGCTTTTATAAACTTTTACAACATATATAAGTTGTACAACTTTACCTTTGCTTCGGTCACTGTTGTTTTTGTACTGATCCTAGTCAAAAGGCGAGACCACTGTGGGCAAACAACCAGAGATAATCCAATATTGATAAAGATACGCATGCGCCTATATTATTACGCATTGTGACGTAAATGACTGCTGCTGTGCATGTAGGTTCGTACGTGCACAAGTACAGCTATTTTTAGGGCATGAGAGTTACGGCCATATTTTGGCTTGAAGCAGGGGTGGCGCCAGCCATCGCAGACAGGGGGATTTTGGGTGCCACACCCTAAAATTATGACGCAAATTGGTTGCCACACCTATTTCGAAATCTTGCTAGAAGTCCCTCATCGAATTTGGGCGAATCAGAAAATTGATCTTGGGGAGAAGTGGTGTGGGGGTGGGGGAGGACAAGTCTTCTTGAGTACCCCCGTAGCACCACCATTAGCTTGAAGCATGCTTTAGCTTACTAAATTGTTTATAAATAGTCTGTTGATACTGCAGAAATTTACCACAGCACGAAAAAGCGGCAACATAATTTTGACATACTGAAAGCTTTTTTCGTCCGACACTCATCAGAGTATGAAAACGTCGGATAATGACCTAAAGGTAAACCTAAATTTACCTTTAGGTCATTATCCGACGTTTTCATACTCTGATGAGTGTCGGACGAAAAAAGCTTTCAGTATGTCAAAATTAACTGCATCTGGATATAAATTTAGGTTTACCTTTAGGTCATTATCCGACGTTTTCATACTCTGATGAGTGTCGGACGAAAAAAGCTTTCAGTATGTCAAAATTATGTTGCCGCTTTTTCGTGCTGAGGTAAATTGTTTATACTTGGTACTTAATTTACAGCATCTGAGGTGTGATTTCACTGTATTGTTGTTGAACAGACTAAGCCTTGGAATCAGGGATTTTTATACGTGCAGTTCTACACAAATTGTGCAACTCTGAAAAATTTTTTCAGTTCCAATGCAAAACTGTGCGGCTAAAAAATAAATATATAACGAAATGATAGGCGACGTCTAGCTCTATTTGCCAAAAGCAGGCTGTTGAATCCCATTTGCAACAAGGATATAAACATCACTGGATTTAGGAGCTATTCACATATGTCACGCAAAGGGCGAAATGGGTTGGGTGTTTTGTGTTTGAAATGTCACTAAACAACTTGATATTTAGCACATTTGGCCTCAAAATAGCAAGTCTGGCCCTTTCTAGAACAATTTTGACTCCGTGTCTAAAAATAATCTGGCAATCTCATAATGATGCTGTTTTGCCCATTTTCGCCATTTTCAATCAAAATGCGATATAAATACATTATTACGACAGCAGAAAAATATCCTGTTAAATTTCATAATGTAACATCACATATTAGGGGGTGGGTGGGTGGGTGGTTTTGAATTTGTGACAAAGTGTGACAGGGGGTTTGTGGGTGTCTAAAAGTCCCAAAATTAGTATGACCTAACATCTGAATGGCCCTTTACAAGCAGTTCTAAATTTTTCTGCAAAAAGCCCTGCTTGGTACTAGCGTGCACCTCTGAGCTTCTTCGACAACTGAAAAGTGGTGATAAATCACGAGGTGTAAATGAAATATAGAGAAGCAAATTTTTAACTATCTCTAAAGGCAGTAAGTTAAAAGTTCCTTGTAGCAATCAGACAGTAAGAGTTTTCATCTAGGGGAGTACTTGGCATTATGGTTAAAAGTGCTGCAAATTCACAACCAATCAGATCACAGTAATGCAGGGAGAAGATAATGTATGCTTAACGAAGATACACGCTTTTTGATAAGGAACCAGTGTATAAGGAGCCTGCATGTAGACGACTGTGATATTTAAGGAACTTAAAGGAAAGAAATCTAAGGAGCTTTCAATTTTGAAACTTTTTATAATTGCAAATAATCAAGAATTGGGAAACCGGTTCCTTTCATTTACAGCTAAAACTCGCATGGATACATTTACAAACTTCTTTCCTTATTTGTGCTTTTATTCTTACGTTCTAGCCAAAAGTAGAGGTAAAATTCCGAATTTTTATATTTCCTTGTGTCTTTACAGCTTTTATGGCACTATATGTGCAGAGGTCTACAATAAGGAACTTTTATAACTAGACCTCAAGCTGAGTTCCTTATAAAATAAAAAGATTGTATGCAAAGAGTTATAATGAAATCAAGCTGTAGAAATCAAATGAAAATTTGAAAAGTTAACTGTTAGCATTCATTGATCAGTCAATGAACTCAGTCACAAGCACAAATTCTTAATCAGCTTGACATATCTTACACTGAGGTGATTCCCCTCTGAAGATAGGAAAATGTTGTTTTGCCGGGACAAGCCTTTGACACAGCAAAATTTTTCGCACGCTTTTCTCACTTGTTTAAGATCTTCTTTCTGCTGTGTGGATAACGTTCTTCACAAATGGTGCGTTTAATTTCACAATTGTACATGAATTTGGCGTACAGTTAATTTTTACCCAAAACACAGTTACTTGACCACCATCATTTTGTACTGTTGTTGTTGCTTCAACAATAGTAACCATAGTAACTGTGAGGCAATTATGAATAGGCCTAACCATCAATCAAGGAGATATAGAGCAATTCGTCCTAAATTTCAAGGCATATACCACTAGATTTTACACCAAACATTCGTTCATTGCATCATCACCCAAATTTCCTGTTATTCCGTAATAATGAAATGATGAATCACTTTTACTTAGTCACCGGATTGTTTATTGTCTCAACAAACTCCACATAACTTCCTCATTTGGTTGAATCAACAAAAAAAGTAATTTCTGTATGCATTTCGTTACAACAAGTTCTAGCAAGAAAAGTAAACTTTTCTAGCAAAAGTACCCTATATTTTCAAACTTAGCAGGAAATGCACTGTGAGAAACATTCTTTTACAAAATTCAAAAGCAATTTTCCTCAAAGTAAGTTTTGTGAATTGTCTCTAAAACTTTCTTGACGATTCTTCAGCCTTTCTATCTATCAATTCCTTAAAAGCATCTACCATGTCATGGTGTAAAAAACTCTATGAAAGATTTTATCAATATGATAGGGATCAGCGCAAAGGAACTAGGCGCTGTAAAGAGTTGGGAAATATGGTTTCTTGCTTCAAAGGCCTACTAGCATCTTTGATATCCAATAAGTCACAAATGGAGGACGCATTGACAATAAAACACTGCAGAACCTCCTCTCATTTTTCCTTAGATTGTTGATGGTCTGCACATTGAAATGACTATGGGCTATAGTGGTTTTTTTATAAGAAACCTAGCTCAAGACCTTGTACTAAAAGTTTCTTAACTTTTGGGCATCGTTTAGTTCTAAAAGTTTTTTAAAAGTTTCTTAATTTAGGAAACTAAATTGCAGTGAAAGCGTACGCATTACCTGAATGTAGCAAACTTTTGTCCTATAACAAACAAAATGGGTCAGTGTAAAATTAAATTCAGAAGCAATGCCATATTAAAACTGTTTTGGTACAGCTTTACGCAGAGAAGCATTTACCCATGGGCCCACTGGGCCCGGGCCCAGGGGCCCCCTAAAATTCTTAGATTTAGGGGCCCCGAGCAAAATTTCGAAAAACCAGCGAATTACAAGTCCCCTTATAAACTTACCTTGCGACCATGTCCATAAAAATTCATGCTAACAGGGTGCTGGGTACTATACAAGTGACAAAATTTATTAGGTGTATTTAAAGGAGCCCAAATCAAGTCTGGGCCCAGGGCCCCAACCGACTTAAATGCGGCCCTGGCTTTACGTTGAACCAGGTAAAAATTTTAATGTGCTATTTGTCTAAAGTTTCTTAGCCCTTTCCTTGTAATTCTAAAAGTTTCTTAAATTTTAGACTGGCTAGCACTAGGTTTCTTATTTTACAAAAACATGTATTGTTGCCACCAGTGATGTGTCTCGACCCTCTCTTTTCAGGGGGAGGAGGAATTTTGAAAACATATGACCAACTATGATCAAAGAACGGTCTCGGGAAACACTAAATGCCCTGCAGCAAGACAACCTTTCTTACAGTCTCGCACACAATGGATGCGTCACGCTCCCCACGCCCCTCATCATAGGTACATCCCTGGTTGCCATATTCTATGATGATCTTTTTTGCTGTTGTAAATCTTACCAACCACGTAACTGGAGTACATGCCCAAGGGGGCCTGCCTTTAAAAGCACTTCAAAGGGGTACAAACCTTATTTTGTTATGTAAATCTCCAGGTTAACATTTCTGTTGGAGGACAACTTAATGCACAATTTTTAATTGGTGTCATTGCCCTCGTTGTCCCTCTGGAGGTATGTTCCTATAGTGTACTTGTATGTCTTTAAAGTTTTAGGAGTGACAACATAAACTAACAATGTTCCATAATAGCGTCATCTATCCCTCAGTCTCTTAGTCCCACTGCTCAACCCTCTTGAATTGAATCCACCTCATTAGATTATTGCGCTAATAATAATAATAGCTAATGGTCTAATCGAGCTAAAGTTCAATTTTTTACAACAGGGCCCACTATAAATAAAAATTGGTTGTTAATTAAAATACTAATAATAAGATAAATAACCACTAATAACAATAAATATGTAAGAACCACTAATAGCTATAAATATGGATTAAAAACCATGGCTCTGACTATCTTTTTCAAAGTTTTGTTTTTCAAATAAAATGACTTCAGAGAAAAGAAGAATTGTCTAAACATTACTATTCTGTGCTCCTGGGCATCTTCGTTCTCATTATCAAGTACCTCAGAAAAGAGGCTACAAAATGGCGAATGATAAAAGGGAAGAGGATTCTGTTAATGGTAAGATAGCATTTCTTTCTAGGAAATCTTAGGATTGATCTACTATCTATCTGCGAAGTATAAATATTGAAGTAAGTGCTTCTCCATTTCCAGCTTTTGGTCTTGATGATATTGAGCATTTGCGAACCAACCTTGCTGGACAAACTGCAGTTTTGCAGAGCAGTTTATTGCACTCGTGGGAACCCATTTGCTACCCATTCTTGATAGCATTTCCTGCGTTCATGCAGGATTAATATTTTATTTATCGTATGCTACACCTAAGACTCAAAATACATGCATGAGGACTTTGTGCATGGATTTCATGAACCTCATGATGAGGTACTGGGATCAGATTGGAAACTTTGAATAATCCAGTACCCAGAGTGAGATTTCTGCCTTGCGCGGGGGATTACTTCTCGCGCACAGTAGCGGTTTTAGGGGGCCATGGGCCCAGGCCCCGCTCTTTTGATGGTCCAGAAGGGGTCCCGCATCTGAGAAAAAATTGAAAAGAAATCACAGGAAAACATGTAAATACACTTAGTGTTTTTCAAACAAGGGCCCCGCAGATGATCTCGGCCCGGCCCCGTGATCTCTAAAACCGCCACTGCTCGCGCACATGCGGTGCTACCTGCGTTTGCAGCAGCATAATTCTTGGAAGTTCATACGCACTTAGAAGTGTGTAAGAAATGACATAATTCCAACTTAGATCTAAGTAAATAGTCATTTTGCACGTTATAGCTTTAACTACATATGACCATTTATCAATATTTAAGAGCGGAGAATTTCTTTCAGATTATGACTTCAGGGAATTCATTCAGAAAACACCATGCGCACGAAGTTCTTTCCTGAATGGGATTATTGGTGGCGTAGTAGCAGGGTGTGGCAGATTTGTGTTGACAAGTAAGTGTTACTCCCTTTGCATGAAGCTTGATTTGGATGTTTTTTGTCATGTATAATGTTTAGTAATGATATGGTGTGTAGTAAAAAGTATTATGCATTCTAGTGAATGGTAGAGATAAATGTATAGGGAATATGTATTCTGGTATTTTCGTTCAACTCATAGAGAATGAATCTAAGGGCTTGTGTAACTCCTATATTGCAAAGTACTTGGAGATACCATGCCATATATAAAAATATATATATATATATATATATATATATATATATATATATATATATATATATATATATATATATATATATATATATATATAGTACTTAAGAGATCCAATGGGTCTGTGGGGGCATGACCCCCAAATGGCAGTATTTCCTATAGCAAATAATAGTGTCAAGAAATTTCTCATGAGAAAGACACTAAAATGAATCAGATGCCCCCAGAATCTAGCTCTGGATCCACCCCTGCATACACAAGACTGAGTCACAATAGGTAGCTTTGGAATATGGGATCTACTATTATATGCTGTGGTTGCTGGACTACACTCTGTCCTACTTTATTTATTAGCAAAAATGATTGTATGTTGTTAGAGAATACCATAGAATCTAAAATATCATAATTATTATATGCTTTTTTATTTTAGAACATATTACAAAGTCTTGTGATTTAGCTGTGATATCATTTGCTCTAATAACCATTGGAAACTGGTACATTTTCAATTTTTCAATAAACAAAATTGATAATTTTATCAATCCAGGCACAAGTAGTTGTACATATCCTTTCTGTGAGAAATTAGATTTTTTAATTTTAGAGAATTCAATGTAAAAGTAGTATGGGTGATTACCTTTTTTTCTATATAACATCAATTTTTAAACTGATCATATTTTGGAATAAGATAGCAGCAATTTGGGCAAAAACTACCCCCAATGTGTCATTTGTATGCAGGAAATTTCTGTTGGAAAGGATGCTTTCTTGGTTACCATCTAGATGGGGTAGAGTGGTGAATTTATTTTTTGTCACCTTTATTCCACCATACCACATTGAATAAACATTGAACAGGCAAGCACTCAGACATGATTTAAAATGCAGCTTGAATTGGGGACTTCCTTTGTTGTAGATGAATTCTCCAACTGCTATACTATTCACTTATTCTGATTTTCTCTGTATAAATATTTCTTATGGTTTGTAGGGGGATCTGCAGATACATGCACCAGAAGAGAAAATTAGAAGTTGAAAAGACTGTGGACCTAGTAACTAAGTATTCAAATACTAAAGCAAGAGAGAAGCATAAAGATGCATAATAGTTTGCAAATTATTAGGAGTGATCAATGTTAAACATGAATAGAATTAAAATACTTAGGAAGGTAAAGGGCACTAACATTTTCATGTTATGGCATTTATATTGACATTTGTCAACAAAACTGTGAAGTCATTGTCTACAATGCAAAATTTAACCATTCTGTTGAAGAGAATCTGCTGTGTGTAATGTCTTAATAAAGATTAATTAATCCAGTAGCTACAAGTGCCTAATAAGGATGTCATTAATTTTCAGTTATGTGATAATTTCCATTGCAAATGCTCTTTGTTTAGTGTGACCTTAGCTCTTGCTGTAATAATTTTTTGCTTCTTTCAGAATATTGAAGCTTGTAGATATTTGATGATAAGGACTATAGCAAAAAATTTAAAATATTGAAACAACCCCATCACATCCATTAAATTTGACAGAGATATTTTAATATGTTGAATTGTTTGTTGTTGTCCTTATCTTAAAATATTTAGTGAAGCTGTACTTCTACCCATGAAGCTTGTAAAAATTTGATACAATTTAGCTGCAGAAAGCTTGCTACATTTATTACATCAGATGTCACATATATTTGATGTATATGAATGTTATGACAATAATTGCAGTCATATTTACCTTTTCCTTTTGATTTTTTCTCAAGTGGAGTCATTGAAGTTGCTAAAATCATTACCACCTTGGGCTTTTCACAGAAAATGATTAGATAATAGTACTTGCGAGCAGTGGCGGCTCGTCAATGGGGCATGTTGGGCAATGCCCCCCCAAGGAAAATGTATAAATGACATTTCTACACAGTAATTGATAGTACTAAGTAAAATACTCAAGGGTTTCAGTGATTTAATCTAGGCCAGTTAATTATTTACACGGGATTCGAGACCATTTGTAGATGTGGAGCCTCGCTTCGCTTCTATCAAAACTGCT
>WIPJ01000134.1:146655-172261 GCA_018155075.1 Cassiopea andromeda
TGATAATTGTGATTCTTGAAGCAGATTTAAGTAAGAAAGCCTCTTGTATTACAGAAATAAATATCATCATTCTAATTATTTTACTATCTGGAAGTAAAGCTATCTAATACCACTTTTGGGTGTGGCTGCCACAGCTATCTCGGACCACACCCAATTCTTCAAAGCTTTGCCCCCCCAGTGAAAAATTCCACGAGCCGCCACTGCTTGCGAGTATGATAGAAATAAGACAATCATTGTGACTTAGGTTTTATATGTACTTAACTAAAACTTAGTTATTGCAAGTGCTGGCATCTATATTTCTAGCGTACTCAACAAAAAGTACAGTGAACATAAAAACACTACCTTTTATTTCACACAGTAAGCAGCTCCTGGGCAGTGGTCTTTCAGCACCATGAAGTGATTGCCACACAGGTGTAGCTACTTTTGAGTCAAGGGGACAGGAATAAATGGGGAACTTTGACCTTTCAATCAATATTTATAACAGGGGAGACTTGAAAAAACAAAGAGCTTGGAATCATGCACAATAGAAAGATAGTGTTTTGAATGGTGCAACTTTGACTATCAACTACAGGTGTAAGTGGTGAAAAAACAAGCAAGATCTATTAAAAGGTTCACTTATGACTAGCTCAAACAAATAAAATATGAGGGTGGGATAATGTTAAGAAGGTTGTAAAAAACTGAACAATCAACATCCAAGGAGCTCCATTTATTCTAGACTCAAAAGTATATATAACTGCATCACAAGGATAGAATGGACTCAGGCAAGAAGAAGGGAATTGAAAAAGCTTTTTGAAAATCTCAAAAAATAATTTTGTCTTTTAATATCAGCATTTTTATGGTAAAACTGTAACTTAACTGTGATAAAGTTATAAATTGGTATAAAATAATGAAATTAATGTCATGCAAAGACTTGTAAGTTTTCTTTCTGAAAGTTTACTTTTATCATAATCATTATTTCATTGCAGTGTATCAAACACTCCACCTTATATACTGACCTCCCAGGCTTTGCCTCTCCTTGTATTGTAACTTGTGACCACTTACGTCCCGACATGCTCCTCTCCATTGACACAGATGCACTCTATATCATTGAACTTACTGTTGGTTTCAAAACTAGTATTGACCTTAATGCAGAGAGAAAGCACGATAAATACCTTCAGCTTACTCATGATCTTTTATCAATGTACCGTTGTGTAAGATTAATCAATCTCTCGATCAGCTCTTTAAGGATTTCCGGTAATTCTTGTAAATCTTTCATTGAAATGTGCAAGGATCTTGATGTTGAGAGACAGCACATGATGCATATATTAGGGAAAATTATAAACGTCATTATTTGATCCACGTACTACATCGGCATGCTAAATAAAGCCTGGACTAACCCTGACCTCCTTATGTATTAGCTATATGACAGGAAACTCATTATCTTCTTTTATATGCTTGTTTTTGCATTTGATGATTGCTGTTGCTATTTTATTTTATTTTATTCCATTTTAGTATTTTTTATTCTTGCATGTAAAACATATTGATAATTAGTTGTAGCCTCGTACGCCAGATACAAAGTACCTATTAGCGGAGAGATTTGTATTTGTAATTGGAATATACCATGAGAAGTTTAATTAACAAAGTATTATAACAATAATAACAATCAAAATACATAATAAACATGGAATAAGTAAAGAAATAAGTGAAAATTATAATGCAATAATGGTTGACATGGAATTTTGCATCGAAGGCTCCTAGAGCATATATCTTGAATTGCAATTACCAAACAAAATGTTGAACACGCGTTTGCTGCTTGATTATAGGGTCGTTCCATATCAAATCGTCAGAAATGTCAGAAAATTTTAACCCTACCTCTCAGAATGGTCTCAAATTTGGCTTAATGATAGATAGCTATAAGGTAGAGAAGAATATCAAAAATTTTTGAAAAATTCCATCTGGTTTGGGTTTTATGGACAATACAAGTTTTCGAAAATCCCCCCTCAAAAATTTGGGTTTGCGGTGACATTTTCGACGCACAATTAAAAGTTAGCACAATGTTGAGGATTACTCCTGGATTTTGATGATTCATGTCATCGGTATCATTCATGTCCCAAAAGCAGCAAGTGGAAAACAGTACAAATTAGTTGAAAAGACTATTTAAAATGCCCTCTAAATACAGACATAATGTGCAAACTATCCTTGGAAAAACAAGAAGTGCCCCCACTTTCCTCAACGGATTGATGACATCACATGTTGCTGCAAAGGACCACGTGACCCCTTAATGGGCATGGTTGAATTGTAAAGCAAAATTATTTGACAAAATTTGCAAAGAAATGATTGTAAATCAAATATTGCTCAACTCTTTACTACTTTTAAGAATTCAATTCTCAATTTCTTTTTAAAACACTTTCATTGCCCGTATCAAGATAAATTATAATTTATTCTCAACATGACATCACCAGCTATAATCTGCACTGTAGTCTTTACAAATTCATTAAAACACACAATTACAACATTGTATCTGTTAATTCAAACTATAATTTTTGCAAAAATTTTGTGCGTGTGCTTATATTAGAGATGAAAAATGATCACATTTTCCAATACAATTTGAGTAGGAAGGAGATAAGACCCCAAGTTACTTTTTGGTCTACTACATGATTGTTCTATATAGATTTAGACTGCATAATAAAAAAGTTTGTAAAAGGCATGTCTCTTGGGGAGAAATCCAATTTTTGACCACCACCAAAATATTTCGTCAGAAACCTACATCAATTTATTTGAAGATAGCAACTTTATAGTCCTAGATATGTTTTAAGTGGCATTTTTGAATTCTACATGCTTGAAAATACTTTGCTGCTTGCTGCATGTATCTCTTTCTAGTGAAGTGTACAATAACTTTTAATTGTGTGTCGAAAATGTCACCGCAAACCCATATTTTTGAGGGTGGATTTTCGAAAACTTGCATTGTCCATAAAACCCAAACCAGGTGGAATTTTTCAAAACTTTTTAACATTCTTCTCTAACTTATAGATATATATCATTAAACCAAATTTGATAGCATTCTGAGAGGTAGGGTTAAATGGTGTTGATGATTTCATATGGAATGACCCTATAGTACTTTCATAGAAAGTGTTTACCAAATCTTGGTGCATGCATTACAGGTACAAAGGAAAAATAAACCAGGCAAATAAATATGCATTATACAATACAACAACAAATGAAATTCATTTAATCTATTAACATATCAATTTACATAATTTGAAAATCTCTTTATAATGTAAAAAAAACTGCACTAATAAATGAATCTAAATAGATTTTTACAACACAATGAAAGACTCAACGTAAAAAAGTAAATTCAATATATATCTAAAACTCTTTATATGAGTTACAAAATTTGTGCATGATGTCACCATCAAGATATAAGGTAGACTAAAAAGAGTCCTATTTTTGCACTAGAGAGCGTCCAAATTCTCCAAAAAATGAAGATTCTTCACCTATTGGGGTGGGAGGGGGTGGGCAAATCTTAATGATTATTCTGCCAAAATTCCCTAAATCTATAATTACATAGGGTAAAAGCTCCCCTTACCCTCTAATGCGCGTCACTACAACAGATGCTCATCTCTACAACAGGTGCCCTAGAGCTGGATGCCATGAAGTTAGGTTTCAAGCAACTAACAGTTGTGTGCTACGTCAATAAAGAACTGAAGGGTTGTACTCTAACAACATTAGTAGTTATTCCATTCCGACTACTTGAATTTGATGTTTAAAAATCATGACGGAAAGCAATATTTGAGAATTCGAATGATTTTTACCTGGGAGTTGAAAGATCCCAGGAAAACACCACCGCAGTGCCTATAAATTCCACTAATATCATGAGACTCAAAAATAAATATGAGAATAGTTTTGACCATTTACTAATCACTTTTACATACGGACTTAAAATTTATCAATATGCATAATGCAGTTAAACTCGTGCGAGTTGGATATGCTCAGATCTGACTATTTTGCCTGGCCCAAAGTGATCGCATCATTTACACGAGTATGAGTGTACAAGACTACTAATATAAAAGATCTATTTAAAATTACTAAAATTCATTTTAAGCTGGATTTTAGGCTGTGAAGACGCCGATGCTGCTGTTTTTGCCGCAGTTAATCGTTTTTGCTTTTCTTGATCTGCCTTCAAAGCAGCTTCAAGCTTACCTTTCAGTCCTGGTGATTTCTCTATAGCACTTTTGAATGGCAGGGGATACAAAGGGCCAACGTTCTTTACACGCTGCAGCGAACTGTCGTGCAGGAGACGAGCAAATTTTGATACTTTACTTGACTTGCTCTCGTCAATGAAAGTTTGTATTAGACATTGAATCAAAATAATCATCATATTTGTACCTATGAAGGGAAAATATAGACACAAACTATAGCATTTCTATTCACATTGCAATAAAAATACCAATATGAAAAAAGCCAGAAAAATATGGAAAAGATGAACATGAATGCTAGTACTACAAAGACGGATTGTTGGCGTTCAGAAAAAATATTGATGATTCTGAACAGTATGAATTGCACCAATACAAACTGCAAGTCTTGTACTTGCAATCGCAAACTTAACTTATTTCAGGTGGCTTATAAGATGTCTTTTCTACTTCTTAATAAAACCACTAATCCATGAAGTAATTAATCAACTTCTACTTTAAATATTCAACAAAAATGATATTACAAAAATATGATTCTATTGAACTCCAAAACTATCAGAAAACAAAACTGGTTTTTTCTCTGTCAATGAAACTGCTACTCCCTAACATAACTGAAATAGAAAGCTTACCAAATATCTACTTCAGCTGTAAAATATTCAACAAAAATTGCATTACAAACATTATGATTCTGTTGCATAAACTACAAACTACAAGTATTACTTAAAAATAATAACACTATTACGTATTTTGGTGTAGAAATAAGCCTTAGGCCTCTTCTGAACTACTACCTTCTGATCTAAAACTCTTAAACTTCAATTTCATGGTTTTTCCTTCAGCTACGCATATTTTTTATTTAGCTGATATAAAGTATATTGTACCAAGTTAGCCAATTGCATACTGCCTAGTTATTTGAGGTGTGTAATTATATAGTAATAAATATATATTCCATGAATGAGTTTCAATACAAACTATATTCATAAAATATGCTATATATTTTGCTTCAAATCAAGCGTTTGCTTAATGATGTCGTACAGGATCGGCTAAAGTTTCAGTATCTCTCATTTCATTTCATTTACAACAATAAAGATAACAATATTGAGAGATAGTCTTTCAACCGTAGTTGATCTTCAAGGAGACTCTCGCTTACATTTCTCCATACATTGGTAGCTGAGTTAGTCCTACTTGTTGAAAACAAGCCCCTCTGAAGTTGTTAAGCGTCTGTCTATGAAGTACTTTTCCTGAGGAGACCTTTCTGTGATTTAATATGTATTGCTAACAATCGGTGCTAGAATTAAAATATTCCCAAACAGTTATTTCCCATAAACAGACATATCCAATAAAACACTCACGAGAATTTTCTGGCGCCATCGCAACCAATGTTTCAAGCAGTGAGAAGGATTCGTTACAATAATTCAATTCCAGCTCCGAGCTAATTGGCGGGAGATTTTCAATTTTCGCAACGATCGATGGGATACATGAGTGAATAAATTGATGTGAAATTACTGGATCCGTCGATTTAACTACCGAGCACAAAATTCGAACCGCATTTATCTTCAACTGTGAAAAAAACAAATTATAAGGACAAGCGAAGATGAACTCACTATAGTCAGAAAGTGCTAAAGCAGCGTTGGCCTTAAGGAGAAGCATAGGAGGAGTTTGTCTCATTTCACTTCAAGACAAAACAGAAGGGTGCCCCTACAACTCTGCTGTTTTACGAGGACTCTCCAATCTACAAGGTATTAACCAAAAGACAAATGCAAAAAACATTAAAATTAGAGGCATATATATATACAATTAAATAAAGGGCAACGCAAGGAATAATTAAAGATCATTAACAACAAATGCTGGGAGCAGAGAAGAATTTTAAGTATATTGATTCGAATAGATTTTAAACAAACTGCATATAATGGACTTTTTCCCTTTTGTCTTCAATATGAATATTGAATGACAATCATCATAGTTTCTTCCTCAGTACACAACTGAACTGAATGGTCATGTGGCAGAAGAGTCTGTGAACTGCACACAAGGTGCACTAGAACTCACGTATCATTTTCCTTATTTAGGCAACAATAGTGCTTTCACTGGTTGGTGGTATTCCCCAATTAGGTTTATTTCCATATATGGTCTCCCCGTGAGTCTACTTTTCTTGATTTCCCACTTGTTTTTCCCAATTGTTGTTTTTCCCCAATTTCATTTATAAACCTCCCACTGGCACTTTTATATTAACTGAGGATGAGACATGATGTCTCGAAACGTTTTAATATCGTTTATGTCTATCGGCTAAGTCTGTACTAAATCGTTTATGTCTATTGGCTAAGCCCTAATTTTTAGTATGTATGTCGAATTAATGGGTTGTCGAAGTAAATAAAGAGGAAAAGATATTTTTCGTTGTGGCTGTTCTCTTGAAACTCACGTATCATATGGAGTGTAAACTTTTGTGGTACATAGAAGGGACTATAATTAATTTGGAAGGGTATGATATAATTATGGTGGAAGGGTAAACCTTTCCAAAAGAACGATAAGGGTGTCATAAGACTAATGCTACCTCTCTTGCCTCAGTATTTGAAACAAAATGATGCCCAATACAAATCTTGAAAAATAAAATGGACTTAATATACAAAGGAGAGACAGTAAGGCAGGCACAAATAGGCCATAATTGTTCAACCTTAAAGTCATCACCATTGATGATACCATTGAATATCTGAACAAGCTTCTCAACCACGCTTGTTGGCTCAATAATCTCCGTTTTTCCAGACAAAATATATATTGATAAAACAACCAGCATTTTCTCTTTGTCTAATTTCACCTCTGAGCTACTGGATTGATCAACGGCTTCAATTAGTGATAACATGGAGCTGTAAAGTGAAGCATGGAAGATTTTCCTACTGACAGCTTACAAAGTTTACCGTAAGAAAAAGATCAATAAATGAAGAAGTATGAAAAAGACTCATAAAAATCAACCAAGGATACCACAAAACCAAAGGGAATGTCAATTAATGTTACAATAGGCGCCAAAAGTCTTTAGGGCACAAAACAAGATGACGAAACACCATCTCAGTATTTCACCCTTGCGCTCTACAAACATCCCCATCCTGCTAGAGTAATATTGCTTATTTCATCAGACACTTGGGATCACTAGGCACGTGAAATAGTTGCATTACCTCATGCACTTCTCTCAAAACGTGTCATTGCATAGGGGGAGGAGGGAGTGAAAGGTAAGTGAAGAATAAAAGATGCTAAGTGTCCTAGGACTTTGGAGATTATTGTAGCAGCCACTTAAGTAAAAACGATTTATCCCTCGGGTGCTATAACTATTATGACTTGCAGCCTTGCAATATTATTTTTGATAACGCCTTGCAATATTATTTTTGATAACATCTACTAAATGAACACTGCCAACTAGTCGAGTACAAAAACAAACTAGATACATTTTGCAATAAAAATTCTTAGCATTTGAGAATAATGAAACGGAAGTTATCATAAAATTCAAAATATAAGCATTAAGAAAAATGTATTTACCATAATTCCTCGAAAATAAGCCACGCCCTACTTTGTATTTTCAATTGAAATTTCAGGTCCAACTTTTTAATCGGTATAATTTCTAAATATTTCAAATACAGACTAGAAATAAAAGATGGTAATAGATAACACAAAGTTCTCAAATTATTTCTCCCTTCGTAGGTAAAACTCTTGTTTGTAGCACTAGTCCAATGTTCTCCTCTGACATATCCAACAATCCAGATAGAGTCATCCAATCGCGTGCAATGCTGCCAAATGAAGTCACTGCATGTCAGCTTATTTTCGAGGTCGGCCTATTTCTGTGGCGTGTACCTGAATATCTCGGCTTCTTTCGAATTAACTTATTTTTTTAGGGTTGGCCTATGTTCGAAGAAATACGGCGTGTACATAAAATTTATGAAAAAGTAAATTATGGACTATAATGGGCATGAATTTATAAATTACCCTCGTATCAGTGTCGTCCAACTTTCTTTTACTTCGTCCACTTGGAGAAACTTTGAATTGAGGATGCTCTTAATGCTATGCATAACCTTCTGAAACGATTCTCTGTCTTTGGCATCAACTGGCCTGCCAATTTTACAGTGGTACTTTATAACACCATTTAGCAAGTACAGGACACTGGGAAGGCAGTCTACGCTAGCTGATGGGCTGCAAATATTTGGAACATCTGCCAAGAGGATGGCAACTTGAGAAAGTATTTCTGATGGTCCGTGGAATGAGCCTAAGAGGAAAAATACGTACATGTCGTCACCAACGGTGGTGAAAAACAGTCTATGGCAAGGTGCTTCAAGAAAAAATGGTTCCCTACCTCGAGGAATGAACGAGGTAGCATAGTGGTTAGAGCGCATGCCTCCCATGTGGAAGGTCTATGGTTCGAATCCGACTCGATGCCCTGACTGAACGCTCGCTCACTGATGGGTACCCAGTGCGAACACTGGGGAGATAAAGGCGGCGAGGAAATGAACTGGCCACCCTACCTCACATGCCGATGGCTCAGGATAAGTGTCCTCTCTAACAGGCACTCCCCTCGAAAGTATACGGGACTACCTACCTACCTCGAGGAGCCCCAACAAAAACTGAACACCATAAATAAAGCGGAATATTTCGGACATATCATAATAAAAGGAATGCTAAGGTTTTGAGTTCCGATTGCCAAAGACTCCCAAATATTTCTAATACGCCAGAGATTACTAATAAGAGTTGTATTTACATTGAGGATGAATGCGAGAAGTAAAGGAAAGCAAAAGCGAGTATAAATAATCACTAAGTTTGTCAGAACAAGGTATATAAGATTTTGAAGGTCCCATAACAGTTTCGAATTTCCAAGCCAAAAACACATGGACATTAAACAGCCATATCTCCCCCCACAATTAGCTGTAAGGTTCCTGTAAGGTTTTACAGATAGTTGTAAGGTTAAAAGGTTGCTGAAAGACCGTTGTATTGCTGTTGTGTCGTTGCTTGCGAGGCCGTTGTAATTGACGTTGTAAGCTAAATCATATCCGGGATTCAAAAAGCATTTTTCCAACAATGACTGCTTCTTCCTAATTAGCCAGAAACAAAAGATAAGGCCAGCGCCGTAGGAAATTAAGCAACTGATGGTATTAAGAGAACAGTCTTGGTCTGAATGATAGAGAGGATCTTGAAACTACAGATAACGGTTTTTTGATATTGAGAATGCAATAAGGGGATAAGAAAAACCAATTCAGTGAAAGAATAAAGAAAACAGGAAACCATAAAAAATGTGAATAGAAGTAAGAAATGATAACTAAATAAATTATGTAATACATTAAAGAGGAAACATGCTAATTTAATGAAATACAAAATCGCTACTATATAACTTTAAATAAGACAATCAAAATTCAATAAGATAAAACTACGACTAACCTAAGGAGAACAATTACGATATTCAATCGAGAAACGTATGAAAAATCACATTCCTTTTATAGTCTCTTGGTACTACAGATCTTTACTACAGCAAGAAAAAGCGGCAACATTCCTTTGATATATTGAAAGCTTTCTTCGTCCAACACTCGTTAGAGTATGAAACGTCGGTCACTATCCGACGTTTCATATTCTTACGAGTGACGGATGAAAAAAGATTTCAGTATGTCAAAAGAATGTTGGCACTTTTTCGTACTGTAGCAAAATTCCTTTTACAACAAGAAAATATAGCGTCGATCAGCAAAGCACAAGAGAGGAATATAGTCAAAAAACTGAAAACAACAAACGTAAATGCAGTAAATAAAAAGAATAACGGCAAAAACTACAAAGCAAGCAGATTCTTTTCGTTTTCCTTTCTTTTTTTTAATCTATTCTTATTCAAGTTGTAAAGATTTCTATTTACTATGTAGGTATGTACCACAAATTTTATGTATTAGTCTTTTCACATAGTCCCCTGGATAACAGATCTTTGTATCTGAAGGGCTACCATGTCTAAAGACTTAAAAATGAAAATGAAAATGAAACGAAAGATAGCCCTAGTGAATAAAACAGGGCCTAAATAGCATTTGCAATGTTAAGAGTTACATCGTCTAACCCAGGATCTTGCTCTTTTTCATGTTTGATAATAGGAAATTAAACAGCAGTCAAATACATATGGAAATAGTTGACGATACAAAGGAAACTTAAAAGTGGAAAGTAATCGTTTGATAAACACTGTCCGTGAGTGAAGCCTTGAATGTCCTGTAATATGATCCAAAACTTGAAACGAAAATTGGCTCTTTCTGCCAAACATCAAACTGGAACTACATATTTTAACTAACACATAAACAGGAAAATACTTTTAAATTGATTAAAGATCACTTTTAGAAATGTGTTCTTCAAGGAGAAAAAGGAAATAAAAGCGGGTGTCTACGGGGGTAAAATTTGATTAAGCGACATAAGGAGTTGGATATCATTTAAGATTTAGTCACATTTTAAAAAAACAGAACACAAAAAAGCAGTAAGAAAATAACGAACTTTGTGAAAGAAAATGTAATTGGAGAAGAGAAGAGTGGTACCGTGATGGAACATATACTGTCACAATTACCTTTATGTGACTTTCTGGTTGTGTGTAAGCTCGGTTTCTTTGACGCATCAGGTATCATATCCGATGCATATTTTGAAATGACATATAGGGAAATCTCAAGCATCGAGAACACAACGCTCCTCCCTTGAGTGATATCTGTCTCGGTTTGGTCTTCCTCGTTTTCATCTGATTTGGCTCTTTCAATGCGTTCTAATGTTGCCTTGGATACATGCTGGACGACATTCAATAGCAAATTCTCTGTTTCTGGGTGATCTCTTGTCATTAAATGTCGATATATCACAACTAAAAGCTCTGTTGATAAAGCCTACAGGGAAGAGGAAGAAAAAGGTTGAACGCACATTAATAAGATTTAAAATCTACTACTTGCTAGAAGCATACAGCTCACAAATCCTCTCCCCCCCAAAAAGGCTAAGAGATTGAGTAGCAATTGAGATATCAAAACTAATACCCTGATATGGTCAAGGAATAAGTGGGGGACAACCAGGAACAAAAGGACACAAAATATCATAAGTGAGTAGAGAAACTGACGGAGCTCTTTAGGAAAATATTGCGACCATCCATTAAAATGGGTTTTATTGTAATCACCTATTGAAAAATCCTCTCCCAATCAAAGATTCCTTATAAAAACCTTATAACACACAAAAATGGTTGAGTTCAGTTACGTCGTACCAACGCTGTGAAAGTTTATTATTGCTGGTTAAAAAGGGCAATTATAGCCCTATTTTAGAGAAGGCAGGGAGGGCGCTTGGCCTACGCCCCATTTCTGGTATCCCTGCTTCTACAGAATTCAAGGGTGAGGAGAAGCATATGCTGACACCTGGTAAACACTTCCCTAGAATGCGCCATAAAAGAGAGCTAATTGTAACTGGAGAAGCAAGACATTTTACCGAATAAAGTTGCCAATTTCACACTTTCCCGACTACGTGATAAAACATTGGCCATAAAAGGGAAAAGATAAATAAATATATAGAAGTGCAAAACGACAAATAAATAAAGAAATATTCTCAACCTTTTCGCATGTCAATCTTTCTCTTCCAAGCTCCGTCTCAAGCAACGCTTTTATGGACATTAAAAAATAGCAGAGGTCTTCATCAGAATAAGAGACAAGTTGTGAACATAAGGCTTCAATACAAATCCCTGATAGCATATGATAACGGTCTTTGTTGATGTCTTCGGGACTTTTTGGTGAATTGAACATGGATGCGGTATCTTTGTTTGAAATCGGGGATATTTCATCAGCTAGAGAGAGATGAAATTACTAAGTATAGAACTTATGCACAAGTTTAGGAATGAAAATACATGTATGTGTTTTCTAATTATTATTATCATTATTAAATATTATTGAATTAATATCGTACAATAGTATGTTCCATTAATACATTGTAGTTAATTTCAGTAACTGAAGATGGATTAAGAGTTAATCTGAAACATATTTTCTAAACTGAAAACTATTGTCGTCTTATTGCGTTTGATTCCTAGTATTATTCTCTATTACGCAACTGGCGACGGATAAGGTATCCGAAACATGAGATGCATCAATACAGTATAGTAGTCTTCCTTCGTGCTATCTTGAAAATAAAGATAAATGTACACACACATAGATAATTAACTTACGTACATATACACATATATACAGATGTATTTGATGCTTAGAGTACTCTTGATAATGTTCAATAGATCCAATTACACATACCGGCACCAAGAACTGTGTCTTTGGGTGAGGGAAAACCATAATTAGTTAGCCAAAGAGTGGCAGCATATGCTATTGAAGGCCATGCACTCCGATAATGTGGTCGAACTTCATCTAACGTTTCATTTCTGAAAGAAAGAGAGTATATAAAACGCTAACAGTTAAAAGTGGTATATAACTCAATGAAGTAACAGAGTGTCAGGGGCACGTTTTCTTGATAAGAAAGTGGCTTAATAGAAAGAAGTACTCTATTGCTCAAAAAGTTAAGAAAGTTCCGTACTGGATATTTGACACTTAAGAAAGATTTTTGGTGTTTATTCATCTAAAACTCGATGTATATGTGTACAAAAATGTCCATATATGTGATGTTCACTACCCTCCTACAGTCTAACTTCTGTTATTTACTAAGATTTATCATTATTTCAAGCGTACATGGAGCTTTTTACTTAATGAGCATGCGCAAAACATTGGAACTAAAATATTTTTGCTAAGAAACTCTTAAGAAAGTTTTGATGCTGGCATTGTGGAAAAGTTAAGAAAGTTCAGTGCTGAGCGAAAAATATTCCTATAAAAAACGTGTATTCTTACAGTCGACATGCTCTCTAATTCAAACGACAAGCCTGGCCTACCTACTATCAACACAAGCTCTAGATAAAAATTCAGAAAATCCTGGGTTGAATTTCTTATGAGAGATTTCCTTGGTACATTATCAGATTATTCATTAAAGTTCAAGACAATCTGCATGGGATAAGAGCGAACTATTAAAAGAAAGTTGAAAGGAAAAACAGTTTCAAATCTCAAAATGGAACTTTCACAACCACTTAATAGACAAAGCCGCTATTGAAGCAACTTCACCATCATGTAAGGGTTGCCAAATCATTTTGATGCAAAATGAACTGCTGTAAGAATTGACCACAGCCAAGGAAACTAAGAGCCGACCACAAGCAAAAAGCCAATGGGTTGAGGTTCAATTTAGCTGTTTGTCTCCATGGCGCAATTCCACAACAACCAATACCTAAACCAAGGCCGTAGCATTCCTGTAGAATACCATGCTATTTAGTTGTAATGTATTAGTGTTTAGTTGCTATTTAGCGTAATGATAACATCTAGTGGAGCTAGTTGCTGCACTTACACGCAGGCCTCATTAAAAGTATTTTGTGCCTGCGAGCGCAGATCTGAGAAAAATGTGCCTGCAGAAATATTGAATGTAACAGATGGTCATATACAGATTTGGATGAAAAGTGCCTGCAAATTCTTAAGTATGGCACTTTGTGCCTGCGAGCGGCGCTCACCGCTCGCACGGATTAATGAGTTCTGCTTACACGTTGTTTTCTCCACGAAACTTGGCTCAAGACTAATAGTAAAAGTTTCCTAATATTTGGCCAATTTTATGGCTAAAAGTTTCTTGAAAGGTTCTAAATTTACTGAACAAAATTGCTGTGAAAGCGTACGCAGAAGGTGAATGTAGCAAACTATTTGTCCTACAACAAACAAACTGCGTCAGTACGAGTTAAATTCTAACGCAATGTCATGTTCATATTATTTTGGTACAGCTTTACCTTGAACCAGGTAACGATTTCAATATGCTATTTGTCTAAAGTTTCTTAGCTCTTTCCTTGATGTTACTAAAGTTTCTTAAACTTTAGGGTGCTTAGCACTAGGCTGCTTATAAATTGGTTTCTTGTGAAAAAAATATGTAGCCTAAAAATGGCAAGTAGAACCACTCCTTCCAGAAGATTGATGCCTGATTAAATCTTAAAGTGCAATGTTGGATATTCTAAAATGCAGGAAATCCATAATAAGATGAATCCACATTTGTCAGCGCATTTTCGAACTCAGGAACAATGAATAAATTTAAAAGGCGGAGTTTCAGTTTCAACTTATTGATATATATCTTATCACTAAACGAAACAATTCAGAGAGAGTTTTATTGAGTACTAATTGCAGCAATTAACATATTCTCTTCCAAGGGCAATTAAAAGCTTTGAGAGATCCTTTTTGTAAAAACTTCTATCCCTATTCAAACATGGCATGACCTCTTTCAAGTTATAGTCATAAAGAATAATTAATAGCATCAAGTTTGTATTCTAACTTTCCCTCTAAATATCTCATGAAACGTTTTTAAAATTCCATCCTGAATTTGTTGCTATAAATAAAAACAAAACCTTTTCTTTAATTATTGAAACAAAAAATTCTAAATTCTTGGAATGATGAATGAATTACAAATAGCTTTAACGTACTATTTCAATAAATAAAGCTCTTAAAATACTCAATGGCATGTTTTACTGCAAGTTCTAATTTTCCCATTTGATTATTGAGCCTATTGCTGAGAATAAATGCCAAAAACATTTTTCACTCAACCTCTGCCTGTCTCAGCATGATTTCAATTTTATGTAGTCACATTATTTTTATAAAAATACCTAACTTATTTTAAAAAATAAGCTTATTGATTAGCCTCAATATTTCCAACATTTTGCGATTTTCATTCTACGATTATTCTTAAATTCTTGAGAGAAAAATGTTGCAAATTCTGCTGAAAATCTCAGGAAAATTCAGAATTTAGCTAATATACTACTTCACCAAAAAAACAACATAATAACAGAACAATAATATTTTATATGACGTAGGAATTCAAAAATATAAAAATCACAGTGAGTTTTGCTTGCACCACATACAGAAAGAAAAAACACTGAGTCAACTGGTCCCAACTGCATACACTAAATTTGGCATTTACAGTAAACAGCTTAATCCTCAATAGTTCAAATAAACAAAAAATACAAGCCTTTATAAAGCTTGAGCTTTGCGTTATTCATAAATTATTTATTCCGTGAATTTGAACCTCTATATTCTTAAAAATTGCGTGATAAACAAAACATTGAGCTGAATTTTGCCCGCAGCAATGATATAGTAAGAAATGGCAAGCCTCTACTAAAATTCCAACATGGCTGCGAGTGGCAATAAGAGCATATTAATTAACATACATCAAAGACAATAGATCATTTACCTATAGAAAGTTCCACCGTCTCTAGGCAACTGCGAATGATATTGCTTTGGTAGCATTAGATATGTATAGTCCAGCAGAGCTCCAAACCAATGCTTTGCGAGCAGCCTGAGGTCTTTTTCAACCAAATCAAGTAGCCTTCCACTAGAAATTAGCTCCTCCGAATCTCCATTATCTTGCTTTGCATCGGTACTCTCGTGCTTAATTGCCATTATGTAAATCTGCAAGGCAAAAATGGTAGATTCAAGTAACTGTTGAGGATACTGCATATAACATTATGGATGCTTTATAGTAATTGGCATCTGTAGATATATACATTTGCACGATGGGCATATCAATTGCAAGAAGCTTATGCTATTTTTAAAAAATTACAGAACATAAAAAAATCACAGAAAATGAAAAATCACAGAAAATAAAAAAATCATTAAAAAATAAGAAAATTAAAGAAAATAAAAGAATCATAAAAAATAAGAAAATTACAGAAAATAAAAGAACCATAAGATATAAAAAATTACAGAAAATAAAAAAATCATAAAATATAAAAAGATCACAGAAAATAAAAAGTCATAGAAAATAAAAAGTCATAGAAAATTAAAAAAATCACAGAAAATAAAAAAATCGTAATAAAATAAGAAAATTACAGAAAATAAAAGAATCATACAATATTACAATATCACAGCAAACAAAAACTCAACAATCAATCACAAAACAATGAAAATCCCGAAAATTCACGAAAATCGCATGAAAACCCAAATAATAAGATATCTTGGGCAGCCTGTAAAAATGTCTCAAATAAAAAACAATATCATGAAAGACCACAAAAAAATCATAAAAATTCCCAAAAAATTGCAGATATCTTAGGCATTTCGTGAAATAATTAGAAAGAAATAACAAAATGCACAAATATCAATCACAAGGTAAACAAATAAATATCACCAAAAAATGGCAAAAGTCGTAAAAGAGCACGAAAATGACAAACGTCTTGAACACTTTTTACAAATGATACACTGTTTGAATTTGCACACGCTATCTTCATTATAAGGCAAAATAGAACAACGACTACAACACTAAGTAGGAACAACAGCAACACAAGTTATAGAAATCATACAGAAAGGGCCTAAAAGCCTATAAAATCAGCATGGCTTGTTTCTTCTATAAAACAAATAATTTATCCATAGTGCCGCAGAGTATTTTGTTATCAAACAGTTTAGAATTTAATGAAAAAATTCAAGATCCGCTTTGCCTGATGCAGGTCTTATACCTAAAAATTGCAACAGCTTAGAACAGTTTTTCCCAACTACTGGGCCATGGCACACTAGTGTAACGTGAGATCAGGTGTGCCAAGGAAAAACATCCAATCCTACCTGATTGGTCTAATAATTTATCTATTGAACGCAAACAATGTCCTCTTGCGTCTTGTATCTCTGTGTGATTGTGTGCCATGTGATTTTTCTTATGTTCAATATGTGCCGTGCATCAAGAAAGCTTGGGAAATACTGGCTTTGAGCAGTGTTCCCCTATCATTTTACCGCAGAGGACTGTTTTACGTTTGAAATTATTAAAGCAATCCAGGGGGTGGAGGTAGAGAGACAAACTTGACGGAGCATATGCCTTCACTATTGTGCTAAAATCTGTAATAATTATAATAATACAATTCATTTATAGTTAGCTCATTTATTACAATTCGTTTTGTCCTACTTTTTACAATATGTTAAATTTTGTACGCTCTTTACAAGCAAGATAATTATACACTGCCATGTATGTTGTGCGGTGTATTATTGTAATTAGTGATATATTTTCAATGAGAAGTTTCAAAAAATACTTAGTTTCAAGAAATTATTACAGACTTTAGCATAATAGTGAAAACATAAACTATTATCACCGTAAATTACATGGCAACAAGCAAAACATTTCTTTTGTGGTCCGGTCCCAACTGATCTACGGACCAACACCGGCCCGCGGCCCCGGGAGTTGGGGATCGCTGGTTTGGAGAGCTACAAGCTCAGATTCCTGTTTTGCCCCCATAGACCAAATACAGCGGAGAAAGTGTGTACATTTACACAAGCTACCTACCTTTGCCCATGCTTTTAAAACTGCTAAGCTCTCTAATGTATAGGCACTCTCATTGTAAATTTGATCAGTTCTCTCTTCTTGTGAGCTGATTTTAGTAAGTGATGTAGCCAGCATTTGTTGGATGCGTCGAACATCGTTGATATCTCCCGAGATTCCGCTGCCAATCCATTCACTACACACCTGTCAAAACAGCAAAACGAACCATTAACTTTCTACAAAACTTTGGTAATAAAATCAAATATTTCATGTCCTGCGGACAGTTTATGTGTAGGATCTGTTTTAGCTCAAAGCTAGGGGCATCTATTAGTCTCTGCTCCTGAATTTCCCCAGATATAAGCTGAGACAAATGTCTTTCAACAGTGTCATACCATCTCAGCAAAACATACATTTTTATACAAGTCTTTTTTTATAAGAAAAACATTCTTTTGTCTGAGCCTCAATTTTCTTAACATTTTCCGAATTGAGCCTGAGATTTTCTTAAATTTTTCTTAACTTTTACTGAAATAAACTGGCTAGAGTGGTTTACACCTTCGTTAATAATATTGCACACTTGAATTTGAATTCCACCTTTAACATTTTGAATGCAATAACAACGAAATACCGATGTTTGGCCTATAAAAATACTTAATTTTGGAAATTGAGCCTCGTGATTTTCTTAAGATTTTCTTAAGATTTTGATGATTTGAGCCTCATTTTCTTATAAACTTTTTTCTCATAAAAAACGTGTATTAAGAAACGAATTTTCTGCCTTCCGCCTGGATGCTCTCCTAAATTTCGTCAAATCCAACCTCAAATGTTTCTTAATTGTTTCTTAAATTCTAAAAACTTCCAATAACAATAACAGTTCTGATTAGCGAACTTTGATGCAAGGAAAAGGATGTTGAGGTTTAGTGAGGCATGTAATGGACGTTTTTTCTATTTTGCTTCTCGTTTCATCCAAGACGTTCTTGCAAAACAGTTTTTTCAAGCTATATTGTAAAACTCAGCCTGCTTACTTTTCTTAAATGTTTCTTAACTTTTGCCTAATTTCAACCTCATGTTTCTTATAGACATGTTTCTTATAAGACAAAAGCGAGTACATAAAGTGTACCAGAGGTTTATTATGGCGTACTCTTAATCCTATGGCATCAGAGCTTACAGTAAAACAGTAAACTGATCGGGTCTGATTCCATCATTTCTGTGTACAAATACGTCATATTTCTCAAAAATAATATTCAATATTAATACCGTATGCATTACTCTAATGGATTGGAATCGTAGGGGAAATAGTTCAATCTACTTTTCAGCAAAACGAATCTTTACATAAATCCAAAATTACTTTGCCCTATCAGGGTACAAAAGTATGGAAACGATGGCCCTCAGGAATTAAAAACGTGGTCACAAATGACCAATGCTTTTATTAGTAGTTTTTGATGCCATACTGGTGCAGAATTTATTTCAGAAGCTTTATTGATATTTGTTCAGATGGGAAAGTAGTTTGAAGCTAAAAATTTTATTTTACCCATAGTTAACAATCTCGTTTATATATAAAATTTGTAGATAGGTCGTTCGCCCCTTTTCAATAAATTTTTTACACAGCCAAATTCTCCCTGTGCCTCCACTAAACCTCGAAATTCAAAGTATTTTGAAATATATAAATATTGCAAACATTATGCATCAATTACTTTCCATTTTCAAGATAGGAAAGCCCAATAAAGCAGAAATATTTCATTACTATCCTTTGGCAGTGTGATAAGTCCATGAATAATTCGCAATCTTTAATCATGCATATGTTTCTTTGTTTTCTTTAAATCAAGAAAGAATAGCTGGAAAAATATAGCATGTTTCGAAAATACAAGTGCTTATTTACACATGATTTCGTTTTAGTAACGTCAGCTATCTCTCCCATGGAGAAACAATGGCAAACTTTTCGAACAGTATTATACGCCATTTTTGAAAACGAACTTTTAGGCCCATCGTTTCCATACTTTTGTACCCTGAGTGCATACCTTCATTGGTAGTTAGAAAAAAGGTCGAAATTCGAGTCGAACAAACCTCGCAGGCCATGGCCGTTATATCTGGTGGCGTTGAAGGTGTAAATGCTGGTTTGAGAGCTGTGCCTACCTAGGAAAATAAATTTTAAAGTAAGTAACTGAACGTCTGAACGTTAAATGAAAATAATTAATCTATTACAGTAGGCAAAAAAACCAGAGTAGAAATGATAGTTTTTAAAGAATAAACAAAGCCTAGAAATTATATGTCAAATGAAAGACTGGATCAAGGTCTTGGAAATATGAATCAATACTTGAGGTCCATAACTATCTAAAAAGGCACTCGGATAACTAAAGTAACAAAAACTACTAAACAGCAAATAACTAAAATAACTACAATGATGCTAAAAAAATTAAAGGAAACAAAAAAGTGCCCCATATAGGAAATATGTGCCAGGTGCGGTTCAAATGAGGTACTAACAGATTTTGTTCTATCGTCTAAAATATCATACTACTCAAACCTCTTACTACTCAAAATTCACTACTCTTACTACTCAAAATTCACTACTCTTACTACTAAAAATTCACTACTCTTACTACTCAAAATTTATTGCTCTTACTCACGATCTACTTCAAGAACTACAGGCAAAATGGGAAGGCAATATAGGTGTAAAAAGGTCTTTTATAAATCATCAATAATGACAAAATACGTCATTTGCCTGATGAATCTATCAATGGTGAAATCATGAAATCATACTTGATTTTCAACTACATTTGCTACTAGAAATATATGCATTTATATTGAGACAATATGGAAAAATGTATTTGAAAGCATTAACAAATGTGGTTGAGATAACAACAGCATCTTACTTGTGCTTGGAACTGCTCTAAGATAACGTGACCGGGAATATCCGGATCTTCTGATTTTGCAAACAGGTGTACAACATCCTGTGAATAAAATATAAACCATTAACTAATGGTCCTTTTAAAATTCTTTAATTTCACCTTTAGGTGTGAAGTGAAGTCAAGATAATGATGCAGTATAAGATGTTGACAAAAAACAATGACATTTCTTGTGAATCAAAGAAACATGTTGCAGCTGTTGAAAATTTTACACTAAGCTCTTCAACTAAGTTGATTCTCTACTAATGATCATTTTGCATACTTCAGAAAGCCATTACTGGCTTTCCCAAAATAATGGACGCAGGCAAGTACTAAATTATGCATTGCAGGACTTTCTTAAGCGAGTAAAAAAAATCTAAAAAACTCCTATAAAATATACTTTAGGTGTCTAAGTAACATTGAGAAAATGATTCTCCTACCCAAAATCAAGTTTGCGTCTTAGAATAAGGAAGCACACCATAAAGCTAACTTAAGTATTTGCTAGCATTTCAGAGTTAGAAGTGAATTGTCAACCAGATCATTAAATACCCTAAATTAAGTTTACACAAGGCAAGAAATCACTGGGAATAGGCCAAGGTCTTTAACATGTAGTGCCGCTCTAAGTCAGTAATCACAGAAAATGCAAAACATCAGTACAATCATAAAAAGCTACACAAATCATTAAAAAATATCAAAAATTTGTACGACTTTTTATGAGTGATACACCCCTC
This sequence comes from Cassiopea andromeda, assembly GCA_018155075.1. Lineage (NCBI taxonomy): Eukaryota > Metazoa > Cnidaria > Scyphozoa > Rhizostomeae > Cassiopeidae > Cassiopea > Cassiopea andromeda. Next base: position 167,719 of record WIPJ01000134.1, read on the forward strand.
GACAGGTCCTGGAGAAATAAATCATTTTTCTGTTGGGGGCTGATTTAATTTGTTGAGGGTCATATGTGAAAAGGTGCCTCATTTTTCGAAATCTTTTGGTATACAATAATTCAAAGTTCCATCAAAATTGGATTGCAAACACATTGGATTTAGATGGCCGAATATGATTAAGAACACAATTGCAGAAACGCTGTTGGTCCTTGAGAAGAAACATGTCTGAGCCTCTATGCCCACATCTCGACGAAGGATTACTTTATCTGTATTCGGTAAAATTCTTCTTTCGCAAGAAAATGAATGAATAAAATATTAGCTGCTGGCAATTCTACTTCAATCAGAAGCAAAGAAATGGCGTATTTCGTTATTATCAACGGATGATCAAATTGGCTTCTTTGGTTAGATCGCATTTCAATAAGTAGGAAACACAGTTGGGTCATTTCCAGTAATAGAAAGACGAGGTTACAATTCTACGACTATAATCCAGAGGGCGTCTCCAGCCCATAAAATAGATACGTAATATTACGTTCATTTTATGTCTTATCTAAACTGGATTACGATGGAGCCCAGTTTTTAATTGAATGCATGGGATCTGGCCTGTGTGACTATGAGCAACCGAGTGGCCACTGCGGAATCCAGTTTTCACCGCAACACGGTCACCTTTCAGCAATACACACAATGTTCATAAAAAATTAATGAATGAGAATATTTAGGCGTAGAAATTTAAGAATAATGTACAGCTCAAGCTTCATCAAGGCTTAGAATTTTTGTGTGTTTGAGTTATAGTATACTGTCTGTAGATTAAGTTTAGCACTATCGATACAATATTTATTAATCTGCCCCGCTTTTTACTTTTTATAATATAGCAAAGGATCAACAAAGATAAATATATTCCTTTAATTTTCAGACCCAATTACATCTTTGACACTCAAGAATACTTTAAGAATAACCTTAGGCTGAAAACCTGAAAAATTTAAGAATATTTGAGGCTCAGCAATAAGTTATGTATTATTATAAAAAACAGTTTGTAGCATTTTTGTCATGAGCTGCCGTGAAACAAAATAAAGAATGCCAACTTACGAAGAGAGTCCTGATTCCTGCAAGCTTCAATTGGTCGTTGTTTGATGTACCAGCTATGAATGCCATACGGACAAGTTCAGCCAAATGCATGACCAGGAATTCACCCTCTAAATGCAAAAGAAAAGCACATGATGAACAGATTTAGCAATTAGTAAAGCAGATACAAACAAAAAGTTTGAAAAAGTGTACATCAATTATTCAAGGTAAAGATTAAGACTACTGTTAATGCCCCCATTTCATCAAAAATGTCCTAAGGGTGTATCACGAGCTGCTTTAAGTAAAATACTTTTAAAAACGTAACAAATACAAGGCATTAGGGACTAAAATACAGGGGTAGCTTAAGCATCCCCAATCTTATTCACAATGGTGTCATAATTTGTGTCCTTTTCAATTATTCCACAGCCAGTATTGCTTTCTGAGAATGTCCATTGTCAACAAACTGCCGTAGCAATTTGGAAGAATACGCAAAATTGTCTGAAAGAGATAGAAACAATTTTGGAAATAAAAAAGGCCGGTTGAAACTAAAATTTAACTCAGCAACAGTGACGTAAAATAAGAAGCTTGCAACTTGGATGACTTTTTCTTGAGGACGCGGGATATCAACGTCGAATGGCCAAAGAAGGTGAAAACACTGTAAGAAATTCAGAGACAGCGGTGCATTTGATATTCTAGAGGTGAAATCTTACGTCTCAAAAGGCAGACATCGTTTTGACCCTATATTGACCACCATATCTTCACACAATAGTGGGAAGTAGAGAAAAGGGTACAACTCTTGAAGTTACAGAGAAATATGTTAGCTGTGTACGGCAAAATACCAAACTTGATAATTCAACTTCTGAAAATATAGCAAAATGGAGATTGCAGATACATTCTCCACAAAATTAAGAACAGAAGATAGCACAACCTTGAGGGAGATAGGAGAATTACGAAAAACAAACAAAATTCTGAAGCTATTGACGATGACAATAAATGCTGCTCAAAATATTGACTAAGAATCTGAAACACATCTCAGTTCTAAGATTTTCTACTACATGCATAAAGACTTTGCAAGGTACACTCTTCATGATATCTAGGAGCGCTTAGATGACTTCACTTTGTAAGAGTACCCAATTTTAGCCGTAGTAATTTCTTGATTTTGAGCCCAAGACTATTCCCAAATTATACTTAAGCGACAAAAGGTGTAAATTTTCCTGAAAATCAAAGGAATCTATTCAAATCTTTAATGATGGTATACTTCATTATAAAGCAAACAAAAGTGGCACAGACAGATAAATACTGTAACGATCACGCAAAAGCTATTCTGAAAACAGTTCTATTGAAAATATGGCAAAAATATCGATACAAAATGATACAAACAGTCACATGAAAACGTAACAATTTTAAGCCTAAATGAAGCTTGCGTTTTGCATTATTCTTAAATTCCAGCGCTTTTGAGCCCCAATATTTTTACAAAATTAATTTCTTTAAAAACTTTTCAATATCTAAAAACTATATCTTTACTACATAGTATAGCATTTACTAATACTCTTAAGGAATAGAACAACAGTTTTCCCTTTACAACAGCAAATACAGGAGAGATGCGGCCCCGTGCAAAGTCATAGAGCTGATCTTGCGTAATGAACATAATAAGTGTCAGTTGTGATGAGACGCAGTGGCAGCATGAAAAGCCAGCAAAACATACACTTATCTCTTTCTATAATCACATAACGCTTACAGAAGAAGATTTGACATTTCAGTAACAATAAGGAATGAATAGAAGGATAGAAGTAACAGTATTAGTGGGATTTGAAACAAGCCACATTTTAATCAAGTGTAAGAACAAAAGATAAGCCAGTGGAGTATTTTTAGTAAGTCAAGGTGGAAACTCAATATCGTAGAATCTTCGTGGTCTCAGGGCAGAAAATACCAGATGCATTAATTGATTTTAAAAGATGGAATGACTGTTAATGCAGTCCGAATACTATGAAACTTAACAACATTAACAAGGGATACAAAAGACACGTGTAAACTTACATTTACACATACGTACATACATTTATTCATACGTACATACATATATACACATATACATAGGAGTACTTATTGAACAAAATCATCTGAAACAGTAATGTCTTTTGATATTTTCAGTGTTTTGGTAGACATGAATGACAGTCCCATCAAGAAAAACAAAACCAGCAAAACGACTTTTCTAATAAAAGTCTGCATCTTAAGTTCCAAATGTTCCCTAAAGCTATTATGTTGCTATTAGACGACATTTACATAAAGTATCATAGAATATCAGAGACCTCATCATAGCGCATGCATATTCACGGAAAGTGAAAAAGCTCCATGTAAACTTGAAATGATGACAAATCCTAGCATATAACAGAAGCTAAACTGTTAGAGGGTAGCCAACATCACACCATGACATTTTGTACACAGATAAATCGAATTTTAGATGCATAAACATTTAAAAACTTTCCTAAGTCTCAAGAATCCAGTACTGAACTTTCTTAACTTTTTGAGCAGCTGAGTACCACCTGTTTATAAACCGCTTTTTAAATAAAAAAACCCAAGTATTCATACATGTAAACACACAGATATACATATAAGACCTGCAATATCATACTCGGACAAAACTCCTTGTTATATTACATTGACAAAATCTTGGCACCAGATTTTTCAATATCTGATATTGCTGTATTGATCCGGGGTCTTACATTTCCGCAAAAAAGAAACAATCATATGGTGAGTGCCCTTGGTAAAAGATCTTTTCCTCATCGGAAACTGAGTCATATTTCTTCTTCTTTCGTTTCTATGAGTCATATGTTTAATGACTTACATAATTTGAAGGTGTAAATACCTTATTGCTCATAAATAAAAGACAGACGTTACAACTTTTTGAAACATTACATGCTACCCGTATCCTTTTATAAGAAACCATTTTATAAGAAACCTAGTACTAGACAGCCTAAAATTTAAGAAACTCTTAGAACAACAAGGAAGGAGCTAAGAAACTTTAGATGAATAGCACGTTGAACTCGCTACCCCGTTCAACGTAAAGTTATAGCTAAACAATGTGAATACGACATTGCTTTAGAATTTAACCCGCATCGACCTATTTTGTTAGTTGTAGGACAGGTAGTTTGCTACATTCATGTTTTGCGAATGCTTTCACAGCAATATAGTCCGCTAAATTAAGAAACTTTTAAGAAACGTTTGGAACTAAAATGTGGCCAAAACTTAAGAAAATTTTATTAATAGGGCGTGAGCTACCAGCTTATCCATAAGTCTGTGAAGTTCAATATGTACTTCAACCATTCCCGCTGACCATTATAAAATTTGCTTTTTTCAGTGCGTATTTGGCTTTGAAAATATGATTTTCACTTTGGCTAATTTGGCCTTTCTGGTGTTCCACTGACAAAGCTTGTCCTTTTTCCTCAGCCTCGTTTTCATATTTAGCATAATTTGGCTTTATACATACATACAT
>WIPJ01000134.1:174810-187315 GCA_018155075.1 Cassiopea andromeda
ATATATATATATATATATATATATATATATATACATATACACACACATATATATTTATAGATAAACATACATACACATAAACAGAATGATCTTCTCTGTTTATTCTTTTTCAACATCCCCATTATTTGTAAATAGGTAAGCCCTCTAAGTTAGTACCTATTGTCAGCCCACTTTTTAATGTAATTAATTAAAGAAGGCCAAGTATCATTGTAAGGTTAGTACTAAAGAAGATCCATATCGATGCGTCTACGCGTACGAAAAAGTTTATATCTACATTATTCTCTTTGCATATTTTATAAACTACACGACTGCGGCTCTGAATTTGAATATATATGTATCGCCACCTGTGTGGAGTGCTTCAAAGGCCCAAAATTCCATAGTTGGATCGTGCAGCCCTGCAGGGAGAAAACCCCGATTCTTTAAAAGATTACCTATCAACCAACCGCAATTAGTCAAGACTTCGCAGGTTACCAAGACTTTATCAAAATATGGGGGTTCTTTCAAACATCATCTATTTTAGTTGTTGGGAGCAATGTTCTATTACGGGCATTGACATTTGCTTCTTGGAATCAAGACCATTTCGAGTCAACAAAGCAGCAATCAGCTCATTTCAGATGAAATGACCACATGGAGCGTACAAACAACATGGAGATTGATTCAAGATAGCTCCTTTTTCTAAAAGATATTTTATCTGTCATATACGGGGAAAATCCTTTTATCTAAACAACAGATTGTAAACGCATTATGTACATCAAATTATACCAGCAGACAAACATGTCCTATTCTGGTTCGACAATATGAAATATCCTAATGTATTCTGGTGAAAGAGCAATTAAGTTTGATAAAGAAGCGACCTCAAGAGTAATGTCGTACAAAAACGCACATACCAGATATTTATAACATAATCAATGCTTTATGCGATGTGCTCAATAAAACACAGCTCGAAGCTGTTCAAATCTTCTAAAGTAACGATGAAGCAGGCTTTCATTTGGCCTGACAATATCCTCATGCTCAAGGCGAGATTTCAAAAATATGAGCTACCAGCTCTAATGTCATTGATCACTCGCCGTAAACCGTAAATCTTTTGACTGTGAAAACTTTGGGAAGGAATAGTGCACAAGTGTAAATCATAACTTAAATGACTTTTCCGTTGAACCAGGTATTATGCTGAAGAAAAGTGGGTGAAGGTATGTCTTATGGCTTAAGTCAAAACATTTGGGTCCATGCAAGACCTGGTATGAACTTCTCACTATGGCACCACCAAATGAACAGGGATCTCCATATTGCCTTAACAATCAGAGCTCCCACGCTTTTTCGAAATACTTCCACCCTCCCCCTTCTCTGCTATTAATAATGAATGCTCCCTAAAAGCCTATTGGCACGCCACTGTGTGTGATAGTCATCTATCTTTGCATGACGTAAGACGCTTTTATCTAAAGGTTAGAAAAATGTCCTTGTAAGCACGGATTAAAAAACTCATCCAGGTACCGAGATTTCAGTCTATCAACTCCTTGAACATTCCATAGTTCCTAAGTATATTGGAATTTTCACTACAAGTTACCTCTTTGATAAAGAAGTGATATCCTGCGCATAACTAAAAGCAATATTCATAACTACATAAATTATACTTAATATATTTTCTAATTTCTTTTCATTGACTTAAGTGCTAATAATAATAACTTACGGACTAATGTGAAATGAGAAATTCCTTATGGGAAAAACAGAAGAAGTAATTTTGGACAAGAAATACTTATATCTTTTCAAAAATTTACAAATGAGCAATTGTATGAAATTCTCCATAACACAACAAACATAATTTGACAAACTGTGTATGCATTGCATTGAAACCGCCACAACAATTCACCTCAACAACTCAGGGTGAAATCCACGGCACAGGAACATTTTCTGAGAGAAGTCTGTTACATCAACTGCAACAGTTTAGCCAGCAACAGAAAAATTCCACACTAAATTCACGGCCAATATAGAAAGGAAAAATAAGAAGGAATTTTCGAAGCATGTTAATTGTTCGGACGTATTCATTCCACCGAGATCTGTAAACTTAATTTTTTCTTCCGAAGGGGATAAAATACCAGATATATCATGCATAACCGCAAAACCCATGAAATCCTCTCTTCGTTTGATGTTCTTTGTTGAAATATAATTACTGGTCAATGTTGTCCAATAACGTGGTAAACAACTGTGAAAGCCTGTTTGCAAAGCGACTTGGATCGGATTGAAAAGGCTAGGACACTGTCACCTCAGCATTTGATGGAGATAATAACTGGCCGAACAAATCCGAGTGAATTAAAACGTCTGGAAGGATTTGAAAGCAATTAGAAGCCTGTGTTTATTTTCGGAATTTGCCTATAGAACACACTATAAATGCATTTAATCATACAGAAAGACAGCAGCAGATCAGTTCTGCTGCGTTAGAATCCTGTTGTATTACCACACAACAATTTGCTTCTATCTGCAATTGCATTTGTCATAGGAATGAAATGTAATCTGACAATTAACTACCAACAGAAGCAAGCACCGTTAAGACTAAGAATGAAAGAGGAGTTTAGAATCAGTTAGGTTCGGCTATCAAAAGGGGATTAGAACTGTGTCTTTTTCTGTCGTCATAAGTAAAGATGCCATCAGTATACCTGGGCATACACGTTTCTTATATACAAAAATGGTTTATAAGAAACTAGCGCTCGACTTTAAAATAAGCTATGAAAGTTCAGTGCTGGGGTTTTGAGCCCTAATAAAGTTGATAAGTTCACTTGGGTTTCAAAACTCAAATTATCTGTATACAAAATGCTAAACGTGCTATGTTCGCTTTTCTTCTACAGATTTTCTTCATTTGTTGACTTAAGAGTTATCATTACTGCGGGTGTATAAATTGTATCTTCTTTAATGCGCATGCGCAAAGAATGGGAACTTGAAAATGTTTTGCGAAGAGAATCTTTAAGAAAGATTTGAAACATAAAACATGAAAAAGCCAAGGAAGTTCCAATATTTAACCAAAAAACTTTCTTGTACACTCAGTGTAATGCTACTATCCACGAAAACGTGTCAACGAACAGAATTTTCTACTGCCTTATTGGAACAAAAAGGTTCACGTCATTGAAATAAGATGACATAAAAAAGGCATGACAAAGTAAAAAATAAAATAAGAAAGCATGAAAAAGACAGAAAATGAATGATGCAGACAAATAAATGATGTAAGAAACTGTCACTAATATATATATAGTAAAGATAGAATAATAACAGACACGCACCTTTGGCACCCTTTTTGCCTGTAGATTTATCAGCTTCTGCCTTGGAGGCAAGCAACACTTGTTTGCACATGCTAAGCCAATGGCCGAGGTTCTCTGAGCAAAGCATTTGAAGTAAACTGACAATACTTTCCCTGATATCGGCCTTCAAACGAGGATCAACTTCGGAATCAAAAAGTGTAAACAAGACTCCTAGAAGAAAACCAAAAAAAGTGACATTTTAACTGAGAAAAAAAATTTCCCCAATCCATTTGTGTAAGATGTCTAAATAGAAATTCAAGAGAAATATCCCGGGTTAATTCGTAGAAGGAGAAAGGAAACAATGATGATTCATTATTAAGATAATCATGGTGCTGGTGATGAAAGTGAAGATGATGTGATTGATGACGGTTGTGGTGAAAAATGATGATGATGATGTCGGCGGTTGTGATGATGAAGGAATCGGTGATTACATTGATGGTGATGATTATAAGAGGATGGTGAGCGTTATCGTACTGGTGATGGTGATGATGGTACTGGTGATGACAATGCTGATGATGATTATGATGATGATGATGGTGATGGTGGTTCTGATGGTGATGGTGGTTCTGATGATGATGGTGGTGATCATGGTGATGATCATGATGGTGACGATGATGATGAAGAAATTAGTGATCACGACAATGTTCATGTCGGTGATGGTGATGATGAAGAAATTGGTGATGATGATGATGATGATGATGATGATGATGATGATGATGATGATGATGATGATGATGATGATGATGATGATGATGATGATGGTTGTGATGACGATAGAGATGATGGCAATGTTGATGATGGTGATGGTGATGAAAATGATGATGGTGATCGTGACGGTGATGAAGTTGGTGATGATGATGAAGGAATTGGTGATAACCATGATGGTGATGGTGATGGTGATCGTGATGGTACTGGTGATGACGATGATGGTGGTGATGGCTGTGATTTATGATGGTGATGATGGTGGTAATGATAATGACGATGATGACGCTGAAGATGACACTATGGTCGTGATCGTGATGATTAAAGTAGTGATGATAATGAAACTGATAATCGTGGATAATCATTTTCCAGAGCAAAGAACTTGATTGAAGCACCTATTACTGCTGAAATTACAGACGAGGTTATGCAGCAATTAACAAGCGGGAACGAGGATGAAACACATGAATTGAGCCTTCAGGATCTCTCCCTGTACCTTCTACCAGGCCTGTGTGGTTGCGATAATGAGCAGTTTTAGTGCCTAAATTCTCAACATCCATCAGAACAGACCGCAAGAGTGAAATAATGTGTTAACAAACATAAAATGCTGCAAATAAACCTGTTAATACCTTCTAGGCTCTCTTCCCCGACAAAAATCTTTTTCTTGATGTTTACCCAACGCTTCACTTCAAGTAGGCCATGTTCACAAACTTCCTTTGCTTCTCTTTGAGCCAATTGACGCAAGCAAGCTACACTGGCACGACGAAGGAGCAAGTGCTTACTGAAAAGCGTTTTACATATTTGAGGAATGAACACACTTAAGTTTAGAAAATTTGGCGCGAATATGTGAAGCTGTTGTAGACAGTATATTGCTTCTGATTGGACGAGAGCATCTGGATGGTGCTGCATCACTGAGCATGCTGTCATACAAAACATGCGGAGGCGCACCATGCCTTTCGATGTATCTGAAATTAGAGCATTTTGATGATTCAAATAAGTCAAAATAAAGCGATAAAGATTGGACGAATTTGAAACAAATTTAAATTTGCAATATAAGATCACAACTAAGCACGTCATCTACCAATTGAAGATTATACTCCAGAAAGCAATTGGCAAGCGAATTGTAAAAATAAATGAATATATGAATACATGATGAGATATGTAACACAATGTAACAAATACAATATATTATGATAAAATATAAGATAATATAATACAATATAATATAATATAAGATAGTACAATATAACATAATATAACATAACACAATATAATATAATATAATATGGCATAACATACTATAACATAACATAATATAATATAATACAATATAATATAATACATTATAATATAATATAACATAATATGGTATAATACTATATATAATATAATTTATGGGCCAATCAGACCTATACGGCTTGCTAGTTGACTTTGCAAATATTAATATTTTGAAATTCTAGTTTTGAAAGTTTTCATGTTGTAAGTCTGTTGTTGAGGGTAGCTCTCTTTTCCATGCAAAAATGTTTTAATATTCCTGACTATTGTAACCAATTATTACTCTATATAAATCTAAAGCTTCAAAAGAAAATAATAACATCAAATTACTGCATCACCTTATAATTACACACCAGTATTTTTACTAATGAACCACAAAAATTATTGGGATTCAAAGGTGGGTAGCCAAATCTTCCGCTGGTGTTGAGAATTCTCCACGAAACAAAACCCCCGGCTTAAATCCTAGTGGAGATGTAGCCAAAAGCTGATTATGCCATTTACTTTACTACCGCTCCAGTTTTCATTCATTGATTTTTGCGCGGGGAAGCGTCACCAAATTATTGCACGTGCGCGGGTAGAATCAGCGAAAGTAACGCCACAAGTAGGGATTGCGCGAGTGGAAGCAGCGAAAGTGGCATCATGAAAAGGTCTTTCACCAAAGTGTGGCCATAGAATACACCCTATTATGTGATTTGGCGCGTGTGTAGGTGGAACTAGCAAATTTTTTTACTCGATTTTACCTCCGTTCCCCCCAATTCCTTGGGGCTTGGCTGGGTGCCTCTGAGAGGACTTTAGTTCTGGCGCGAGCATTTAGGACCGGATGCCCTTCCTGACGTCACCAATAGCCTGTGGTGGGCCTCGAGCCCAGGACCACGTTGGTCTAAGTCGAGTGCATTAACGCTAGGCCACGGCTGCTCGCAGGTGGAACTAGCCAACATAGTGCTATAAATAAGACTTTTACCAAACTTTGGAGCGTGTGCGGGTGGAAACAGTGAAAATATCTTCCCCGCGCACTACAAAGAATGCAGTCTGACTACTGTCTACCACTAGCACAACATACAGGAACAATATTAGTGTGCAAGAGATATTGGAGTCAACTAAACTATAAAACAGACTATCAAAGTACAATAGAATTGATCAACCGGCCTAATTGTGTATATGAAATAAACTCATTGACATTGGGAATAAGATTGTTGTACCTTGGAGCTCTGGACCTATAGACGTAATCAGGGCACCCATGCATTTTCCAAGGCACTGATGTACTTCAGTAGATGATGAAGGGTTTTTCAGAATCAATTCCAAGACCAATGATAGCGTGGGTTCTACACACTGCCTAAACATCGGACCACCAGAATCAGCAATCAACGTCAAGGCGTGAAGAGCCCATACCTGATAGAATATACAAAACACAGCATGTTAAGAAGACCCTATCATCTACACGAAGCAAATTAGGTATCTTTCTGACGAAAGTACTAGCCATATTGCATCACCAAATGGTGCCTCACTTTCGAAACTCTAGTTTGCATCCAAAGCAGTTGTTTGTTTTCTCAGCCTCGCAGTAAGCATGCATCACAATCATGTAAAGATGGCACTATGCATGCATGGTTCTTTTCCTCCCCGTAAACCAGACTCGTAATGTTTCTTATCCAGAGCTTGAAAACTAGCTATTTGCGTCACATATGTTGTCAAGTTAACCCAATTACGTACATTCCCAAGCATCATTCTCATTACATGTATCCACACCCAAATTTGGGAGCGTATACTAATTCATATTAATTTATGCTCATGTTTTGCTAAGTATCTATAAGACATGTATCATGTGAATACCGTAAATCCTCGAGATAGCCCCCCTCAAATAAAGCCCCTCCCCCCTTGACTTAAATATTGTTGATAAGCCCCCACTTGAATAAACCCCCAACCAAGCATGTGACTGTACCTATTCATAAGTCTGTTAGTGCTTTATAGAGCTAGGAAAGAAAAAGCAGCCATTAATTCTTTCAATTCAACAATTACTTACACTTATACTAGGCTTTTAGGATGTTTGTACTTTAATTTCTACCTTTTCTGTTATTTTTCGATTTATTGTACGTAGCTAAGTGGAGGGCCCCTTGAAATCAGCTTCATTGCTGAAGGGTGTCCCTCCTGAAATACATTAAATGAAATGAAATGAAAATTAACGAAAATTTGCCTGTCCTTTAAAAATATCCTATTGCTTGCACGTGTGGCATCGAAGAAATTGTTTAATAGTAGAAAATTTTCAACTGGAATATGACCAGCTGACAGGAAAATTTTTTAAGTCCCCCTCAAATAAGCTTGCATGCAAAAGGGTCCGCCGAGCCTCAACATAAATATGAAATAGTGGCGCAAGAGAAAATGAAAATTTGGAAGTTTTGGCAAACATAAGATTGGAAAAAGCTAACATTTAGACAACAAACCTGCACGACAAGCGAGCTTTCATCTTTCGCCAAGGCCAAAAGTATAGCAACGCTATTATTCAAATGCTTTCCAGATCCCATTCCTCCAACATAACGATGCAAACAGCCCAAGGCAAGCGAGTGCCCTGATCGAGGAATTCCGTCTCTAGCTGCCTTGGCTTTTTCGAAGCTCAACAGAGCCATTTGTGCCACAAAATCTGGATCATTCACTACTTGTACCATTCGTCCTAATGCTTCACCTCCTGCACAGCGCAAAGTTGGCTCCGCATTCATCAATGCCTCCTGTACCAAAGTATTGGCGGAGTTTCGAAGACTTTCATCACCGAATGAGACTTTAACTTCAGCAATATTCTGAATCAACAATGTTATTTGTAATCAATAGCATAATGATCAATAGAAGTTATAATTAAAAAGAAATTTGCAATAAACTTCCAAAAGTTTATATTTAAATATAGCTAACTATACAAAAACACATCAAATTTACGCCGTATTTACGCCGTATTTCATGAAAGAACCAAATGAAATGAGTGAGCGAATAATTCAAGATAAAATGTACAACTGAATGCAAATAGAGAGACAAATGGATGAAAGACCAATGAAAGGATGAATGATGAGAAAGAATAACGAATGAATTGATAAATTAGAATAATGAATAATGAATGATGATATGCATGACTACGCACATGGGGGTGGAGGAGTCAAATTTTTGCCATTTTGGTTCGTACGGACTAATTGAATAACCCCTTAAACCACTTGCCAACAACAAGAACAATATTTAAGGTGGCAAAGATTATTGGACTACAGAGTTCCATGTGTTTGTTTATGTTTGATTTTGGCAAGCAATCGCTAAAAACTTTGCAACCCAAATAAACAATGACTGCAGCATCTCGTGTAAACTTCACTTTAACGTCTCCTACGTCATACACAATATCATTCTTCATATTACGCATTTCAGATATCATAAATGAGTTTGCCATTCAATACAAACGTAAGATATAAGGGTTAACTGCTAGCAATAATTGGATTTATGATAGAAGTCATTTTCCGACTATGAACCATACAACGGCCTTTTGGCCAAGCCCTGTAACCACACATAAACCTTTCGGTGACTTACTGTGGATGTATTTCTAACCAAAACTAAACTATAAATAAATTTTGCATAAAGTGGGGAGCCACAGGGGAATGGTGGTGTGGGGGGCCAACTCCTCACTTCTATGAAATTCGGCCCTTAGGATTCTGATCAATTTGCAGAGAAAATCTCGAGGGGGGAAGGGTGTAGCCAAGAAAACTCCTGTGGCTTACGACTCCTAGTCCTAACACTAACTCTAATTGTTGTGACTGGTTTCCTAAAGAAATTCATTTTAAAAACTGACAGCCTTCAGATTAAAGTTGTCTATGAAAATTACTGTGTGTTTTATAAGACAAAAGTCGGCCCGTGGCAAGTTCAACGGTCAAATTGAAATATTCTCGTAAGAGAGGTTGACTCACAAATCGATACCCACTCTGAAAACTTTGCATAATGCGTATTGAAATTGAGCACATTCAACAAAAAAGTTCTACGTGGAATGCGCACGTTAAAAATCTTCAGCCTGTGCAGCACCTTTTTGCAGACTGGTCGACACTACTGTGAAAGTTATATTAACAAGGAGGGTTTCTGAGATAGATACTAAACAAAGACTGTGTCAGATTTCAAGATGTTCAATTTCAATTGGAGAAAGTAATATTTCACGAAACCTGCATTGATTACCCGTGAATGGGTGGCTGTGGGTTAGAAAATGGATGAGGAATCTACAATTACAGGTCTTTACTGTGGATATGCATATGTGAACCAGTAGCAAGTATAGAAGGAACAAACAAAAAGCTAAACTGTGCAAATAGTATTAAATGAGCTGTTTGCATTGCGTAATAGTAGATTGCAAATATTCTTGACATCACGAGTAGTATCTGATTTGAAGTTTAAATGAACATAGAACGGATAATACAAATAGACATTACGCGTAATTAAGCCAAAGTGAAAGTAAACATAGATGAAGGTAATCAACTAAGCCTTGGTATTCCTGCAATGACACGCATAGAAAGCATAAGAGCCATATTTGAATGGCGTATGTGATGGAGAAAGTAGAAAGGGTGGGGTAGAGAATGGAGAAACTATGGATAAAAGAAGGCAGGCACGCCGGAACGATAGTGAGGCAAGGGGAGCTAACAGGAGCAAAAAGGGCACCGACTCGCATGGACATCTCTTTGGGACACCGTCTAGCATAGGCACCACATTGGGACATTTTCGCTCCATCCTTGAGCATGACCCATATTTCGCAGAATTATAAAATTGCTCTCTCTTCCAATAATATTTTACTTGTTTATATAGCTTATATGATCTCCTTTGTATCATATCAATGTCTAAAAAGGGATTCTATTGCATTTGAAAAAGGGCACTTTTGCTCCCCCGTTCCCCCAAATGAAAGGCAAGAGGGGCGCTTGCTTCCCTCTGCCCCCCTCTCCGGCGTGCCTGAAAGAAGAGGCATAGCTATATCTACATACCTAACTAGGTTCAAGCTTAAAAGCATAATGGCAGAGAAACTAAGGCTCGAAAGAAGAATGACTTAGATATGGTTAGCAACGTTAGGTGTTAAGAAAAATTTAGAACTGCACAAAGCACAGCAATTCTGTGTTGAAGAATTGAATACTGGTTGCAGCAGGGTTTGAACTCCCTGCTTTCAGCTAAAAGTGGTAGATAACTGCTACTACCTCTAGCAATTCCATTTCTGGTTGTGTTTCGCCTACCATTTCATACCTAAATCTACCATTTTTACTGCTATTTGCTTTCTTACACGCCTAGGCCACTAAATGATAAACTTTGAACGGCACAGTCTATTCATTAGAGCTACATAAATCTTTTTAGAAATGCACGTTTGTGTGGAACTGCACGTTAAAAAAAAGCCTGAGCAATGTAAAGCTTAAAAGGCTGGATTGGAAATTCACACAATGGAGAGATAGCCTCAATTCAGACCCAAAGAAGAAGACTGATAAACTCTTGTCTCTTCAGCCTGACAACTTAATCCAAAAAGCCAGCATTTTTAAAGTTGATAATACCACTAGATTGGCACAAAATCTTTCAAAGTGAAACAAAATTTAATTGATATTTCTTGCTATAACATAGATTTCAGGCTTTTGTGCTAAAAAATGAACAACTTTTTAAAAGGTGATTTATATCAGTCACTATCCTTCTTTACTTTTTCACTCAGAAACTGCATAGAAACCTAGAAGATTTATGCTTGTGACAAACTATCTATCACTTTTCTTGCTCGTAGTCGTCATGATACTGCCTCTTGGCTAAAGAAACAACACGCTCTGAGATATTCCTCTGACTTTCGGATACCAAATGACTCAATGATAATATTTGCTTCTCGCATACATCGAAATCAGCTGAGAAACCATACTCAAAAGTTCGAGAGTCTTGAAAGCCACTGCCAATTCATAACACACAGCCTGAAAAATGACCTGTCAATACTAGCAGAGCATAATCGAAAGATTACGAGTCAGCTGTTTGATTTCCACTTTAGGCTATCAACTAGCAGTTTCACGTGGTATAAAACTTACAACAGTTCTAAGTCATGTCGATTTAGTTTCTTGAAAGAGGTGTAACTCGAGATTTGTATTGGAAATATTGACTAAGTTTCTCCTATACACTTTCATACTCAGTTCTCAATTACCAGTACTTAAAAATAGCCAGAATTTCAAACTTTCAACTCCTTTTTTCTTTGGTGTTGCATTTCACGCTCGGTTCCGCTACCCTGCACAATGCTATTTAGAAAAACACACAATTTTTTCATAAGCCTGAAAATTTCAAACAAATCTTGATTCTGAGAAGATTATTCTCATATTCTTGGGCGACAAAAGTTGGAAATTCGCCTGAATATCAAAGGAAAAATTCAGTTTTATGTTAATATGCTAGTACATCATAAAAGCGAAACAAGAAGAAAACGAAATAATGAATATGGTATTTACATTATTAAATTTAATAGGAAAGGCATTCAAAGATAAACTTAATAGACAAAGAAATAAAATGAACATAAAAATAAAAGTTTTAATGTTGAAAACTATATTAAGCTTGAAAGAAAATAAACTGCCTTTAGGCCTATGTGTAAACCATATACCGTAAACGTACCTTTAAAGCAGCAAGGAAAGCAGTAAAAATATTGACTTGAATGGCTTGCTGCCGTGGTCCTTTATTCTTTGTAATACAGTCGTTAAAATGGTCCATCAACTGTCCACGATGCTTGTTTACAATGTATGGGAAAATCTGTCCGAAGAGATCTATGGAAGCATCGATAACAGCAACACCAAGAGGCAGTGGGCCTGGCAAATCTTCATCCTGAAAATATGTTGATGATTCTGTTAGATGTACTACGCGACAGATAGAGAGAAAAAGAGAGAGGGGGCTATTATTGCATTCTAGACTTGATGTACAAGCAGTAGAGCCCATTTGAAATAATGCAGTAGCTTCTTCAAATCGGATGATTTCCTAGCAAATGGCTCCTTCATGACTTGAATGGGTATCTATTTACACTGTGCAGGACGCAAATTCCTCAGTCTTGAAAGCATTTCAGGGTTAAATTCAACTTTGGGATATAGCATGGCACACAGGATTGACAGCTATTTGGAGTGTCGAGCCCTACGGTACCTTCCAAACGCTACATCCCCTAAGGTTTACCCAAACCACTGTCATTTTCATATCAGCTCTACTTATAAGCCATTTTCAGTTTCACCAACATACCCCTTCTGCTGAGCTCAGCTCAGCTTCATATATATATA
>WIPJ01000134.1:212830-273240 GCA_018155075.1 Cassiopea andromeda
ATATATATATATATATATGATTTAGGCTGATGGACACATGGAAAAAACTCTATCTTAGCTATCAAGTCGTGTGTCCATAGATGGACCCAGAGTTTCATTTAGAGATTTACTGGAGGCATCATAATTGTTGCCAGTGACTACCTTAGGTTGACAGAGAGCCAGAAGTGGGACGGATGTCGATAACCGGTAGCAAATTGTTCCACTAGGCCCCTTCGGTTAAAAACAGACTCAATGGTCCACGTGGCACTCGATTTCCCTGTTCTAAAAAATTAGGAGACCGTTTGAGTGGTAATATCAATGGCATCACCAACATTTGAGAAGATATACTCTACGATGAAGCAATTTTCAGGTTTTTCATCAATAGACAAGTGCATTCCAAACAACAGAGAATCGGCAATATTAGTGTCTACTATATTGTTGGAACAAATTTTCGAGGCCCCTCCCCGGTTGTTGACGTAGCTTCAGCAGATACAGGCAAATGTCAGCGATCTGTATTTAACTGATATAGAGCAGTACGCCGTAGAACATGATGATTGTAATGCCAATACGATTCAATCGGGGCTCCAGCTACACTATGCCGGATTGCTATCGAAGCCTTTCATACCACCTCCTGAGCGAAATGATTTTGGCAACGATTGCCGTAGCGATTCATTCAGGACAATAGCGTTGGAATGTAACTGCTAGCTCAATATGGCATGAAAACAGCAACGCTCCAATAGCTATCCGATATAGAGCAACTGGGACCTGGGACCTATCCCTAAAAACAAAGGTCAATCTGATAATGTTCTCGGATTCATTAACTATTGAAATCAACCCAAATGCCAACCCCTGCGACGAGTAAAACAAAGAAGCCAAGATACAATGGGAATCAGAAGAATAAATCCAAAAATAGTCAAGTACTTTCATTTTCATGCACGTATCCGTATGTGGTTCATGATAAATCTACTACTTTCCCATTACATCAGCAAAACTTAACCTGACTTCAGCTAGATTCCGCGACTTGATTAAACACAAATCAATATTTTTCCATGAAAGCAATCAATACGGTGAGATCATGCACACCCCCAACTAGTGCTATCTTGCATTACCGAGAGCCGTTATTGTTAGTATTGCCCTACTGTCTGTGAATTTCTAATATCTCGACGAATGATGTTAGTCTAAGGATGAGGCACGGTTTTAATGAATCACGTCGAACGTAAACAGTAATCCCATCCCACATATTTGTCTGCAATTTCACGAGGCCTATCAACATCACTCTCTAATCAGTATTTTAACGTGCCGCAACTCTACAAGTAAAGAAAGTGAGCTAAAGAGTTTGGAAAGGAGATAGAACGAAAGAGAATGCTAATGAAAAGAGAGAAAAGTAAATAGAGAAAGAAAAAGAGAAATAATGAAAGAAGAGATTGAGAAAAAAGGCAAAAAAAAGGAGAAAGAGATCAAAGTCTACTCCAAAAGCCTGGCCTGTCCAATTAGAGTGTCTCCAGTTACAATTCAGCATAGATGATAATCATGCAAGAACTTAATTTCGTAACAACACTAATAAGAATGACTCACACGCACTCATGATTCATTGACTAAGGAAAACAACTACACAGGTACCAGACACCAATTTGAATTTTTGCCCGTACTGCACTTCGGGCAAAGGGCACGCATGATGCGTCACCCATTGTTGAACACATGAACCGGCTTTGTAATGCAATTTGTCCCCCTCATGAGAATATCATCCAAATAGAGGATAGTGTGGCGGGCCTCCTTGCAGTTGCATAATTTCACATCACCTCTATCGTCCTTTGAACCCACCTGTCCTTCATGAAAACGCATGTCTGTCATGCCTACCTGAAATCTTCATTTTCTTTCCTTAAAAAAGTACTTAACTCGACTCGGCCTAAACTAATGAGTTTAATGGCGAAGAGTCATCGCCTAGCAAAATGACATTTCACGGGTACTTTTACACGTTATTTTTTAATAAGAAACGTAGTAGTAGATGCCCCAAACCTATAGAGCATAGAGGAAATAGCTAAGCACATCAAACCGTTATCTGGTTCAACGTAAATCTGAATGAAAACGATGTAAGCATTAAATTGTTTTAGAATTTAGCTCGTACTGATGCATTATGTTTGTTACAATACTAATAGTCTGCTACATTCACGTTTGCACTGCAAATCAGTTCGTTGAATTAAGAAACTTGCAGAACCAAAATGCAGCCAAACAAAATTTTTAATTAATTTATTTACAACGTTATCCCTTCAGCATACTCACAAATATAAACTTAATTACATACAATTAAGCAAAATTAAAGTAACAAAGAAATAAAACCGCTGATCTTACAAAGACTAGTTCTTTTGAGAGGGTATATATTAGTTTCCATTGGTCACCAAATGTTTTCTTAGATGGCTTTCAAACAGACTTAGTGATAACAGTTCTCTTATATTATTTGGAATATCATTTATTGGAATATCATTAAGAACCTTTTATTAGTAGGCCTAGTGGTAGGTTTTTAAAACAACAGTGTAGTGACGTCAATGCAAATGAAAAGGTATTGCAGTTAGGCAATTTTACGATACGAATTCTCAAAAGGAAATTGTCACTTTCTATATATGCAATATAAGTCATTACAACAGAGGTACCGATTAAAAACTTGTTCATTTAACCACTGCCATGATGTCACTGTAGTTAATTATTGCTGCTGGATTATTTGGCAATTCTTCAGAGCGAATTATAACATCATTCGATTGCATGATGTCAATGGATATTGGCTGTCCGATGCAAATCAGGCGCTAAAATGCAGTAATTACCGAATTTGAAAGGCCTAATCAAATTGTGTCCATTGTGAAGACTTTCACTTTAAGAAGCCGCATATGGCAATATATGACGAAATTGATATTAGGAACGTCAGAGACCTGTATCTAAAAGCTAATAGATACTAGAAGAAGACGAAAGAAATCCGAGCGATAACTCTTGTAGAAGTAGAAGGTCCATTATCTTAAAAGATCTCTGTGGTAATAGCGAGATTGTAACAAATAATGTAATTGCTATACAGCTATCAGTAGTAACTCTGGCATACATTTCCATCCGTACCATGGAATCAGGCGTGTCATGCGAGGTGGACTCAGGGGAGCTAAGCCTCCCTTGTTGAAATTATGAGAACTTTCGGAGGGTTCGGTGCCCCTTTATAGACCATATATTAGCCTGGATAAGTTCTTAGCTATACATTTGCCAAAAGAGGAGAGAGGCAATGTACGCTACTATCAGTAAAAGAATGCTATAAACTATGTTGACTTTCTACTCTTTTAATACTTTCACATACACATGGCCAAGGGTGTGGTCTATATACTGCCTACAGTTACAGTGCATCCCACTCGTTGACGTATTATGACCTTTCCATTGTAGTAACGATATAGGATAGTACACATGAACCCATGTTGTATGGGCCACATGCGACAGGCACCATTGAAGCTTTGTATCTATCCTATATCCACACTACAAAAGAACGGTTTCTTCACTATCTAAACTAAGCAACTGTTGTATAAGCATATCCATCTCGTAAAGAGCAGCAAAATAATAGCCTCTTTCAGTTTGGTGCCAAAATAAACAGCATCATCTGAAAATCATAAAATTGAAAGTATAGCTGGCTCAATATTTCAAGCTCAGTTCATTTTCTTGCCAAAAAGTCAAAATGTTAACGATAGAGTTTAAATTCGAGTCTACAAGGTCATCAAAGGCAGGGCAACCTGTTTCAGCCAGTTGATTTCACTAAAAGTTAAGAGAACCTCAAGGAAATCTCAGCCTCATGCTCGGGAAGATTTAAGAAATCAAGTCTTAGGAGCAACGTTTTTTATATAGAATAAAATGTGTATGACGCAATGGGCATCACATTCTGGCACAAGAAATTAACATATAGAAAGAAAAGGGACTGGGAGCTAACGCTCAAGGTCGATATGACCGGTGACATGGTCGGGTGGCCTAATCTACTCGATGTGGCTGTTCTAGAGTTGTGGCTGGCGGCTAGAAAACCGTGTGTATATATTTTAAGATTGTATGCTCCTAATCTTTGTTTTATTGATCGTTGCCAGAACACTGTGCAAACAACTGGGCTTTGTAATTCTGAGAATAGATCTTATAAACATAATGAATGGTGATTTTTGGATTAACATGAAATTGGTTTGTCTAAATAAATTACATCATTTTAGGCAGACTTTTGTGTCCTGAAAAACAGTACGGCGCATACTTCAATACGAATAACAATCGCCATCTACATGGTTGTTTGGCCAAGTAAATTAAACTTCAAATATCATAACACTTTTGTATCAAAAAGTTTTGAATTGGAAACAAAGAGGCTTGTTTCGTGCCTCGGTAGGTACAAAAGACCAATTAACCATGTCAAAAGTAGCTACCTACCTAGAAGTATTTTGAAATAGATTGCTCTCAAACAAAGATAAGTTTTGGAAAGCACCATTTTGGAAATGTGCTCATTATCGGATAGGTGAAACAGGGTTGGGAAGTCCTTTCTTCACTATTTCTCTGGGGAGGGTTTATGATCATGGACGCTAATAAATGTCAGGACAAGTGTGGAAATCCTTGTTGAAATCGTGAAAAGTCTATTACCATATCTTGCATAGAACTAAGTACTCCAACAGTTTCTTTCGTAGCGAAGAATTTCATTCCCAATTCAGGCTGACCGAAATTTCAAGGGTTCAAGGCCTCCGCTACAAAGCTTGCTAATTGGAGAAACGTCCCGTCTCTTCCTCCCACACTTGGGTTCCCATTTCTCAACATCATGCCCCTTGCCAGTCCAGGAATTGACATCCAACAGGTACGGCAGCAGACCTGTATCATAACACAACGAAATGCAGAAATTTGAATATTTGCAGACAAGTTCCCAAACACCATTCTGTTTTGTGTCATACATAGCGTATTACTTTCCTTTTCTGTCCATAGCACTAGTACCAGATCTCTGCTAGCGCATATTGTCCAAGCCTCTCCGTTTAAGGCGTACGATCGCGCGCTCTATGTTACGCGCTTGGTCACGAGAGCACAGCGCTCAACTCTCAGGCATGCGCAGCAAGAAAATAATGAGGTGGGAGATGATTGCGCGCTGTCATATCTGAGAGCTATGGGAGTTGAACTCCGTCAACTTCCAGGTTCAGCGCTCTAATGGAAGCCGGTCTTAAGGTGCGGTGCACGTTTAATCACACGCCTCGTTCTTGAAAATTGGCCAGATTACGCTCTTTACAAAGTAACCAGACAACTAAATCGCGCGCTTCGATGCAAAATTTTACTACGAAGTGCGCGATCGGTCATGCGCATGCTAACATTTTTATCGAGAGGCTTGTTATTGTCGTGCTGGACGGAAAACAGCGCGTAAAAGGCAATATATAGCCTTGGCAGTTAACTTCAATTTACCACTCTAGCAAAGCTTTCAATTCTAAAACACAAAATACCATCATTTCATCAATATAGTACTTGGTATTGTTAAGTTGCTACGATTTACACTAAACTATTAAAAGGCCTACATTTAGGAGTTAACATTTTAGGAAGACATTTTCGAACGTAAACTTCTAGGAAGTACTGATCTAACAATCGACTTGTCGGTCTTTTAATTGCATTGATCGGTAGAAGCTAATGCTTCTTCAAATATATCTGGTGTTCTAGTGTTCTGAGGGCAAGTGTTTACTTGCCCGCTTTTGAAGCAAAACAAAAGGAAATGCAAACGCGCAGACGAAGATTTGCTAGCATGTTTAAACAAAAGGCCGTAATATAAAGACAGTATTACACGCAAAAGGGAAATATTTAACAGGAACGCTTGCTACAAATAATCATGTCCTTGAGGTTAATCAAAGTTAAGGTCACCCTAATTACGAGCATGTTTATCAAAGTTGGTTGAATAATGCTAGAAAGAAACGAAGATAAAATGGACTAATGGAAGAGATAACAGATAGCTACATTTCTGAAAACAAAGAACGATTCACACCACAGATGAGCTAGTGAATTCCAAACATAGATAACGGCTTCACTTCAAAGCAAGGAGATAGAAATCTAGTAGACTTTCCTCTATACGCAATATTCTATAAGATTATCGAAGCTGAAACTCGTTGAAACTTTTAAATAATTTAGGACAATCAAAAGCTCATGCTTCGTCAAAACTAATATTTTTCACTATCCGAGCTACTTTTATATTACGCCACTGATTGTAGATATCACATTCAGTGGCGTTGCCACAGGGGAAACTGGCGGACTTGCCCCCTCCCCCTCCCCACTTCTCACCAAGATCAACTTTCTAATTCGTCCAAATTCAGTGAGAAAATTTCAGGCCTAGGGTGAGGGACATTTAGCATGATTTTGAGATGGATGTGGTAACCAAATTGCGTCATAATTTTGGGGCGTGGAACCCAAAATCCCCCACAGTCCCCAATGACTGGTCCCTGATCACATTCGTTACTATGTTCTGTTCTCATTTTGTTTCTATGATGAAGTAACAAATAAGCAGAGACTGGAACTTTTACCGTGATTTTCAGGCGCATCCACATTTTGCTCGTCCAACAAATTTAGAATAGCATGAAGCTCAAAATCAAAAACTGTTTTAAGAATACCAAGGCTCACCGAAAAATCCTATAAAGTGCCTGCACTTCAAGAATATCATATAATGTAAGCGGAAGCCTCTGCAAAATGTCAATGCCAAATGGCACTTTAAATTTTTTTGAATTCCTATGTATACAGTTGTTGCTTGTGGGATGGTTTGACACGTGATCAGAGCTTTGGCAAAAGCGCCAAACTAGGCTTTCACGTTCAGAAATTATGCGCGAGCGATCAACAATGCAGGCAAGCAGAGTGGGACAAGCGATTAAAAATGATTTGATAACGCAACATAGCAACTTTCACTCTCACCAGTGGAAATATATGTCAATGGGCGAGTGATTAATCACTCTCAAATGGACTCTTGGTCGAGTGTTTGCGCGAGTAAGAGCGATCGTTCACCCCAAATTGAAAGCACTGCAAAAGATGAAAGAGATCGGAAGGGCCTACCTTTGCTTTCCTGTATGGAATTCCCAATGGGCATTGGTGCAACCCACCAATTATAGAGGCTAGCGTATGGCCGTAACCTGTTAAGGCATCACGTGACGATTTCAGCGACTTCATCTTCTTGACACAAGCATCCATGAATCCCGTCAGCATCCGTGGTATTGCGAGGGCGCAGCAGCGCATGCACCACGCAGCGGACAACCAGGCAGCCGGTGCAGGGTGAATTAGCACTGAAAGTACAGCGCTGACTATCTTTTCAGGCAGGAGAGTTTCTATGGAAGAGCTAAGGTTTAACACTAAGCTTGCGACTCCGTTCAAGGCACAAACCAAGACGTGCTGCGTGTTTATAACATCTATGTTATTTGCATTGTCAGTAGATGGTTCATTAGTAACAATGTAATGAATAGCATCCATTTGCTTGGTGATTACTTTACAGAGCTCTTTCAAAGCAAGGATCTGACCAGTCTCTGGTAGCATTCCAAAGAAAACAGCGTGCAAGATAAAGCTTATGCATTTACGGGAATAAACAGCCTCAATATGTGAGGAAATAGCTTTTGGACTGGCAACAAGTTCCAGTACATGTATAATAACAGCGGGCAAATACTTCTGAAGCCACGTGCTGCCCATCTCACGGAACAGTATCACATAGGCCTGAAAAATAAAGACATTTATTGGTAAATAGTATAAATAAAACAACAAAGATTACAAAAATATGATTCGGTAACTCGAGAGTGTTCTTCAGTCTACCCTAACTTCAATCAAAAGATGCAAAAGATGCAAAAGATGAGACCCGATGCTTCTCTATTCAAGGTTCATACCCAAATTCGCGAATCAAAATTCCCTGACTATTCCCTGACTATTCCCTGACTACTCCCTGACTTTTCCCTGACTTATAGTTAAAAACACCGACTTCTTTCCTGGCCGCCATTTCATATATGTACAAAAATGGGCAAAGAAAATGGAACATGATAGATAGGTAATCTACGTATACTTACTATAACACTATGCGGAGTGATAAAATTTACATTTACTGACAGCAAATGGAACAACTACTTTGCAAACAGACATGCATGAGTTAATGAAAATGATATGTACTTAGCATTTTGTTTTCCCTGACTTGAATAAACATTAACAGAAATTCCCCTGCCTATTCCAGGTTCTGTCTGACTTTTCGTAAAAATGGCCTATTTCCAGGCTTTGCAGGTTCAGTACAAAGCCTGTTTACTGCAAAGCCTTTCTTTGCACGCAGCCGGCGATAATTCATGGTTCCTTAAGGTGAATGAAGGTAACTGGGTGCAATTCACATAGTACACAATAATACTCTAATTACCAACTATTTCCCTTACTGTAGTAGCCACGTGATCACCATGAATCTCTGGAGTCTCAGTGGCTGTTATAAAAGCATAGCAAAGCAACAAAAACGCAAAAAAACTAGCCTACAGAACCGACAGGAACTCTAAAACTCAAATCCTTGAACGACCTGTTATTAATCTACTGCAAAATATTCAACTTTTGCAGGAGAGGGTACTATACCATAAGTATACTCAACTTATCAAACCTACCAAAATATTGCATGGTCATAATGACGTACAAAATAATGAACGGTGTCTGCTCTGACAGCCTAAGACGTAGCCTTATCACTAGATCAGACATACAGTATCTCGTTATTCAACTAGCAACCATATTGATGCTCAACTAGGAACTATATTGATAATGACATCACAAGGTGAAATCTGGAATTCTCAAAAGGACGTTTCTCTAAATCTGGTGCTGTATGAATAACAGAAAACAATGTTGTGAAATATATGCAAACTTATGATAAATATATACAAAAGACAACTTCGTAGATTGTGATTAGATATGGCATCGTACGTGAGTTGCAGCAAGAAGAATGTTCAAAGATAAAGTAAAACAATAAATATAATTCATTAGGTCCCAGATACCAGTACTTGATATGCCAAAACATGGAATGAGATGCAGTACAACATAAGAATAAGCTCCACAGTATTTATACTTAAAAGAAACTTGAAGGAATTCTCCCTAAAATTTAATAGATTCCCAAAACGCGATCCCTAGGTAGAACAGCGACGTTTTTGCTTGATTTATATAACGAGTTTATCAATAGTAGTTGTAATTCATTTTTGCTGATAGGGTACTCGTGGGGTAAGAGTTACACATGAAATGGAAGGAAAACTTGGGTCAACAGCAGGAGCTCCAAACACACGGCCCGCGAGCCAATTGTGGCCCGCAAGGCACTGTTTTGTGGCCCCAAACTTGATTGAAAATAAAAGAGTCGTTAAGCCAGCTTTTATGCAGCCCAGCACATCCTGGCCCTGCTTCCAGCGGCTCCCAGATAAACAGATAAATTGAGCGTGAGATCCCTGGTTTACAGCATGGCCTTTAAAAACTAGCCATGAGGATCCCTAGTCTGGAAAGATGACACAACGCTTGCAATAAGCTAGCATGATAAACAGGGTTTTGGTCATAGCCATGAAGACTGCTGTTATCCTGCTGTATTTAGAAAAGTATTTTCCTGCGATAAATAGACATTTATCTGCAATCTTTCAACTCTACATTGGAAAGTGCATTAGGATGTGATAACGTATTTATCGTGTTTTCTGCATGACTGAAATGGATGACTAGCATATCTTAACTTAATCTTTTTAACTGAATAAGTGTTGAGGGCCAACGAAGAGATAATACTCAATCAAAAGAGAGAAAAGATGAGGTCGGTCCAAAACAAATCGATATGCGATAGAATTCTACGTCCAGAGCACAGAATTAAGAACCAATAAAAACACTGCACTGAATGACTCCTTCGAAGTGGCCTTGTCAGACCCATACATAGTTTACTAGTCATACCAACATCACTCTAACCAGCGCTGGGCTCTGGGGGGGCCATCTGATTCATTTTATTGTCCTTTTCATTTAGCAAGGTTCTCAACACAATTGTTTGCTAAAAGGAATTACTACAGTTTGGGGCCATGGCCCTAGTGGCAGCGCCACCGGAGAACTGGAGGAAGGACCTGTCCCCCGTCACTTCTCGCCACGATCAATTCTCTAATTCGTCCAAATTCGATGAGCAAATTGTATCGTTGGAGTGAGGGATTTTGATTTTGAAAATGGTGTGGCAACCAAATTGCGATGTCATTTTAGGGCGTGGTAACCAAAATCCCCCCATCTGCGGTGGACCACCTCTGCATGGCCCCCCTGGATACGCCATTGACTGAAGCTAGGAATTAGTCGAGCTACGAAATTCGTGTCTGATTCATAAGTTGACATAAACAGTAATCATTTGTTCCGCAAAAGAGCAACGTAGTAGACAGCTCGGTCTTTTTCGTGCTGTCTGAAAGAACAAGTTATCTCATTACGTAAGTTACTTTCCTACAGAAAACAGATGCGATAAGACAGTATGAATGAGTCCAATGGAAAACAATGAAAACCTTATAACCTCAGAAGAAACAAGAAGTTCATCCAAAATAAATAAATACTTTTTTGCAGTTTCAACTTCAATTCCTATTTCGTGTACTCCACCAAATACAAAAAACATTTCGATAAGCAGTAATCTGATTATCTGATTCTATGCTAATTTAGGAAGTTCGGTAAACTTGTCGGTCTGGGCATACATTTTCCTTAGTAAGAAACAAAATCTCCTGCTTCAGCCTGGATGTTTTCAATACTTCGTCAAATCCAGCCTTAAATGTTACTTAAGTGTTTCTTAAATTTAAAGACTTCTAGTGACAATAACAACCGAGATTAGGCAATTGTGATGCATAAAAAAGGATGCTATGATTTTGTGGTGGCATGGAATAGATGTTCATTCTGTTTTCTTGCTAGTTTGATCAAAAAGTTACTAGTAAAAACAGTTTCTGCAAGATATTGCTTGAAACTCAGCCTGCCTATGTTTCTTGAATGTTCCTTAATTTCTGCCTAATCGACGAACAGCTGTCAACGGGTTTACCAACAAAAACGATTATTGACCTTAGGCCCGTAAACAGCTGAACTGGACCAATAGAAAACAAGTATATGCCAACATAGTCTTTTTCATAGGTAGTCTGGTGGGAAATGGAGGTCTGCGGGTTTTTCTCCAGAAAAACTTCCGGGCAACGCCCTCTAGAATATCGGACAAGGTTTTTCTGCAGAGTGATATGTAGCAGCTTTCATCATTGATATTCATACTGAGATGGAGAAACTGGCTCCTTTACCTAGTTTCATCGAAATTTCAAGATTTGAAACGAAAAATGAAAAGGCTAAACCTACTTTTTCTCTTTGTTACTACTTGTACATACACCAATGATAGTAGCAAAACAATCTCCTACCATTATTTTAAAAAAGGCATTTCTTAGCCCAGATATCTGGCATGGGCTACATGGATGCACTCAGAAGGAACAATGCCCTATTCCCTAAACGGGTCCCCATCTACACAAACAGAAATTCTCACAGCACTTTTGCCAAGACTGAAAAAATTTTTAAAGTTTATTGCACAACAAAATCAGGATATCTGCATGTCATATATCTGTGATGTAACGATCCTTGGTTCTAGATTGGGTAGAAGTCAAGTGAAAAATGATTTTAAAGTACAGTGTAGGATACTTTTATATATAATCTTGGGCGAATTATTGGGGGGCAATGTCTCCTGCCCCACCAGTATCTATGGGCCTGGGCCTCACACCGATGGTGGCGTAACAGAAGTAGGTTGGGGTTAGGGCAAATTCTACGAGGGGCCCCTAACCATAGATTCGTAAGAGAACAGTTTTTTGTATTATTTAAAGTAAAGATAGCGCCTCAATCTTACTCAATCCCGAAGGATTCCGAGTATCTGCGTTACGCCATAAAACCAATCATTACAATGTAGACATTTACTTATCTCTAACCGAAAAGCAAGCATGTCCCACACTGACACACCCGGGAAACTACGCCCTTGACGCTACATTATTGCTCAAGATATATCACTGAGCAGGAAAGGCGTACGTCGTGCGTATTGAAGATAGATAAGTTGGTTTTTATCGCAGTATGTGTATATATATCAGTTGCTATCAGTGTACAATTGCATTCAAAATACAAAGGATAGAGTTTTCTGTGGCTAACGTAATTCATTCAGTGGTCAAATCGAATGAAACCGATAGAAATAGCACTGTAGTATCCCTGTCATACTCTTGAGGAAACTACATCGAATTTAACTATTACTCTGGTCTAGTGGTACCATAGATGGGAGGGGGGGGCTAGCGGGCTAAACCTGCCAAACCACATCTGTCGATAATTCAAGATTTTTGCCTGAATTTCTATAGCCGAATAAAGAACAAAAACCGAAAACAAACAAAGCCAAATCTACCATTTCGAAATCTACAAACATACCCCCACTCTACCCCTATTCTGGTCCCATGACCCATTTACGTAAAATGCAAAGGAAAACTGCACTTTCGGTATAATGAAGACCTTCTGTGTCATCACAGAAAATGCTTTCTACGCTTTGGATATCAACATCCAAAGATGACTCACTTATTTACTAATGTAGCTAAACGTGTTAAACCAAAGAAACACAGATTCCATTTAAGAAGCTAAAATTTAGAGTTTTTTGCAAAGAATTTAGACACAGATAACAAGCCACAAGATATCAAATAACCCTGTTGCTACCAAACAAATACTTATTGTTTTTTCTTGACAATGAAAGCTATCCATCGTTACTCCGTAGTATGATCACTGAAAAACAGTCAAAATCTACTTTGTTGATAGGGGTAACGATCACGCTATTTTGATTCTTCTACTATGGAATCAAATCTTCCATCGCCATCACATGCGTCTTATCAGAGATCTGGTAACTAATACGTCACTACCATAACAAACGATAGGTGTGGCATTTTCCTAGGAAACAAGCAGCATGCAGAATTTAATTTGTATCTAGCAAAGCTATGATCAGCTTGATTCATTAGTTTTGAAGTTTCTCCTAATATTTGCATGCTTGTCTTTCGTAAACATAAACTCGATCTTGTTCCGCTTCGCTACAGTGGCAGAACCTACAACCATTGCCAATACCACACGATTTACCACGAATACTAGTTCTTTGGCAAGCGAACAGCGATTGAGAGATGTTAAACACACTGGCCAAGAGGAAATAGGTGTCCACCTATTAATCCATTCAACCTGGCAAACTCCCTCATATTCCTAATTGGTTTTACAATATTGCAACAATGCAGCACGCGAACTCAACGTGAATCTTCAACGCCCCTGCGGATTTCCGAAACATCTCTAAGCAGACTGCCAGTATCCGTGAAAAAATCATCAAATGTCACACTCTACACCTTGCACATAACCAGAGGTGTAGTTCTGGGGACTTAAAAAGCGCATCTTCCTTGGAAGGTTTTTGGGGGGCGCAGCCCCCCTGTGAATGCAAAGCTCTTCAAAAGTCTTCATTAATTTTTTTAAATTTGCTCTAGATTTAGAAAATCATTGTAATATTTGTTCAAATTACATTATTTGTTCATAGTTTACTTTGCACAATTTTAAAGGGCATTGCCCCCCTTACTAATAATTTAGCACTTCACCCCCTGCACATAACACGTAACGTGTATCCCTACCGGGTTACGTGTGTATCATTTCCAATATGTTGGTATGTATCGAAAGAACAATTTCTAGGTGATAAATTCAGCATACAGCCTACCTGCGTAACGCCAACCCTCACATCTTGAGATGTGCCACTTTTCAGAAGCTCTCCGCTACCACCTTTTAGAAATCCAACACCACCGCGGAGAAAAGCGGCACTCATGATGCCAAATATTTCTTCTAAAGCGATCTTTTTCACTTTTGTGGCCTCAGGTTTCTGGGAAGAGGCTAGGAGTGAACCAAGAAGTTCAGCTACACAAACTCGCACATCATAGTTAGAGCCCTCCAAAGCTCTTATACAGCAAGAGGCCATAGCATCCAGCTCAGTTGTGTACAGGAAACTTGCATGCTTTGAGAGTTCGAGAGCGCACTAAAAGTTAAAAGGGTTAATGCAGCGAGAATGATACAATTACCTATTTTGATTTCAATGACTACATACAACATGTTTGCATCATGGCATTCTCAGCCCCACCGGAGCCGCGGGATGTGGGGGGGCTGTAGCCACTTCTTTGATGGTGTATAATGTCATACCATATTTAGCATATCCAATCTAAGACAAGATGCATTTTGATATTCAAAAGGAGTCTTCCTGCAAGCTATAGGTGTACTTGTACAAAATTTCAAGGGTATCCGCCCCTGACCCCACTGCCAGGAGCTTGCCACTCATCCCCAGGCCCCTCACTCAAAAAATATGGTCCAGCGTCTTGGATTCTCTAAGATCTTGTTCTCCACCAGAATAGGTCGAAATGGATCTGAAGTATACTTGCATCTCCTTAATAGATAAAATGGTCTAATAATCATCTGGAGTCCATAACTGTGCTCTCTTGGAATTAGATTCAGAGATACTCTCTTATAGCTCCTTACTTAATAAATAGCCAACTTTAGATCAAAGTATTCATTTTTGCTATATATTTTTAACCTTGAAAAGCATAGGCCCCTTATACACATAGATTAATATCCATTGTGGAAACATCCACACACTTTTCAATAATCACTTTGAGCATTGCACAAATGAGAGAAACTACAACAATGTCACAAATCATTTGGTAGAAATAAGTGGTGACTTTTGCGCATGAGCATCTGAGTTAGGAGTCAAAAGACCTAAAAGAGCCTTCTAAATATAAGCACACCAAAAATGCTTACAACCTCTAAAAAAGGATTATATTTAGAATTCTATGGCATTTTTGTTTCAAACATTCAGTGGCAATTAGGGACATAGGAAGCATTCAAAAAGTGGGGGGCAACTGCATTCAGGAGCACCCTCACATGCAAAACAGGGCACTACATAAGATGAAAAGAGGCACTTTACATACAAATTTGTGAAAAGTTGGGGGGCACATTTACCCTGTGCCCCCCTGGTTCCTATGTTCATGGTGGCAATGAAAGTGAATGTACATTTATATCAAACTCAGCACAAAAACAACATTAAATGTAACCACAATTGGCAAAAAGATATTTCCACTTGTGGTCAGGCAAGTAGTACCATAACCACAAAAAACACTAGAATGAAATTGGTGAACTCACCTTTGCAGCTGCACACCTTACACCATAAGCCTTTAAGCCTAAACATGCTTTGCATTGTTTAAAAATGTCTTTGAAACCAGAAGATGCTGCACTATCGAGGCCTACTAAGATTTTCTCAAAACAAACTAGAACTTCACACTTTGCTTCAGCCTGAAGAAGATGGAAAGATAATGTACTCAAATCTTCACAATAAAGTTTGTTAGTGAAAGCAGTAGCAGTAGCAAAATTAAAAAGTTTACGAAATACTAAATTCAAGCCCAAGAAAATTCAAAGAGAAGGTAAAGTATAAACCTCTGCTGTTCTCATAAACCTTGATAGTGACTGCTGAGTATCAGGAAAGAGTGTTCCAACCTGAAAACAAGGAATTCATAATTTAAACTGGCTGTCCACTGAAAAAACAATAGCAAGCTATCATTGCCTTTTGAATCTCACTTCAAAACATTGCTTCTCTTTGAATCTCACTTCAAAATATCACTGCTTATTTAATATCACTTTACAATATCACTAAATTTTAACAACATTTCAAAACTTACTGCTTTTATTCAGTAGTAATTTAATGTGCTTGCATCTGATTGGAATTGGCATGTATGATAAAAATTAGCAAATTTCTTTTGAGTGCAGGCTTACCATTCTTCCAGTTTTCTCAAATATTTCACCTAAGCATGCTATTGCAGTCCTATAAGCAACAAGGGCATTCATAAACAAAGGCATTGTCAAGTAGCAGTTATTATGGGGGGCACAAAGGGCCAAGTGCCCAACTAGAAGCCATTGAGTCAGCAAATTCTCAGCATAAATAGTGGATCAAAGGTAAAATTTTTTTCCATAATAAAACCCCTTTTTCATTTGAGTCTTAATTTATAAACAGCAGAACCACACCACTAAAATAGCTAAGTAAATTAGAAGGATTCAAAACTCTAATAACTCAAACATATGTGAAGAAATTATGAAATGATGAACCATCAACATACAAGCAAAAAATGAATTAATAGTAGTCACAAAACAAAAGGTCCCTAAACAATGGAACAATGGAACACACAAACAATGGGTATAAGAGAGAAGTATTATCAGTAAACAAACAGAACATTCTGGGCAACTCCATCCAACTTACAATTTGACTGGTAAAAATTGCAATGAGTCATCTCTACTTTTGACAATTTCAACACATTTTTCAACTGCATTGAATAATCCAGAGGTGTCTTTGTTGTAGAATGAAGCCATGCATTTGGATAATTGTTGCCGTGTTCCTGGTGTACAACTGCACCTCAGTTGTTTTAACAAAATGTCACCAACTTTCTTGTGACACTTTTTCAACTCATCCTAAAACATCATAATTCAGGATAAGTCCTGGAGTGTTGAGGTGATGTCAGATGGAAAAATTGGCAAACTGATGATCTGGAAGTCATGAGAAGCTGATGGTACGTAAAAAGCTCTGCTAAACTGATTGAAAACTAACTGTGCTTAGAGCAAATGCAGATTATGGAAGCAAAAGCTGGTGATGTACCTGGTGGCAAAGCATAGGAAAGGTGGATATTCACAGAACCAGTTTCGAAAATCCAAGCACTGAGATTAGTGATGCTCAACATTCTTAAACACAATTATTTATAAGAAAGTGGTTTATAAGACAGCAGTGCGAGGATGCTCAAAGGGTTAAGAAAACTCAATACTGGATTCTTGGTACCTAAGAAAGTTAATAAGTACACATGCATTCGGCATTCTAATGATCTATATATGAAATGAATACGTGTTATTTCATTTATCTCACGCAGTTTATCCTATGCTACTGATTGGGGTTTGTTGATAATGAAATCATGAATATACTTAGAAATTTTCAATACTGGCTCAAAAAACTTCTTATTAAAAAATCATGAACAAGAACTTCTAGCCTAGGAATTCACAACTCTCTTCCTAATGAATTTGGCCTTTCTGTATGCCCTAATCATCCGATTCGCCGTCATGTACACAGTATAGCATAGCAGCAATCCTACTTGTAAGATTTGATTGTCATGACTATCTTATTAAAAATAGTAAACAATGTTATTAAACCGCACCTTTGTGACTTGGGAGCTATTCAGATATTCATCTAACTTCTGCAGCCACTCGTGCATATAGACTTCTCGATCGCCAGGTATTTTCTGCACAATTGCAGCTTCCTCTGCTAGCCATGACTCCAAATTTATAATAGAAAACATGGCGCCTTTCTGCTCTTCCCTTCGCCCTTTCCGAAGGTGTAAACTAATAGCCTCTTATACAAGAACTTAACTTTGATAATGAGGCTACACTCCCAGATTTCTCCCAAATCGTTATTCACCAGGATTTATCAGGCAGGGAAGGGGGCTAATTTCCTCCAACAATTTCACTACATCTTCAGAAGAAAACATCGCTTTTTCCCGCCTGGTGAAGGTGATGACATCACGAGCAAAGATTTAGGGAGGGTTATAAAGGTGGCGGTTTGTGTTTTGAGGTGCACTGAAACAGAAAGGGTGAAACTGCAAGCAACAGACGCATCCCTTAGCTCAATGCTTCATCATATTCTGCTGTCATTTCAATTTTTTCATTTCATTTTAAATATTCAATTGTATACAAAAATCCTTTAAACAAACAACATTACAAAACAATACAATTTGACAAGTTACAGAAGATGACAAAATTACAAAAAATATTACAATAGAGCATAAGATACATGTATGGAGACGAATTATCTTAGAGGAGGAGCTCTCTCAGAGATCAGAGTCTGCAGGCAATTAACAACACAACGTTTACCTACGGTTGACAAATATTCCAATATGGAATTAGCAAGCTGTGAAAAGCAAATGTTAACATCATTGTTTTCATTCAACACGCTATATACCTGCTACATATCAAGCCTGTTTGCCCAGCCTAGCAGCTGATCCACTAAATGGTAGACAAGCCAGCACGGACAAACATTCTGCAATAATTTCACACACTAGACTAGTGAAATTGAGGCCTATCTCAAACTAAATAAATACCCAGTTAATTTTTGCCTTTTCTAACAAGGATGGCGCTACTGGGGGGAGGCTTGGGGATGTATCCCTAACGATTTTAGTAAGCCCCCCGTCGGCACCTAATTTTTATGCATTGTCAGTACTTTCATAATATCCCTGATCTTTTTCTTTTGGCTATAGCTTTTTTAGCCGATACGATAGATGTTGTCCGCTAAAATTCTCTGACGCCGCTCACTGTCGACACTAAAGCAGCACTAGCCCCCCCCAACATTTTTTCCCTGGCGCCATTACTGTTTTCTAGAGCACAAAATTCAACTGCCTAACTAGATTTCATTTACATTTCTTGGTGACATTTCTTCGTGACTGACAGGCTTTGTTGATATCATTAATGACATGTAAAAGGACAGATATTTATGCACTTAGGATTCCTACTATGGTCTTGTAACTTTCTTTGAAACGAAAGATCATGTAAATCAACAAGGATTGGTATTTCACGCAGCAGACGGTAAAGCAGAATAGACCAAGGGACTAATTACTGAAAATATCTCGTACATGTGGATGAAAAATCCATAGATAATAACACCTTCCCTGCTGTTGATTGTTTTCTCCATTTTTCTTTCTTTAGGCAACCGTCAGCTTAACTTTTATGGGCGAGTAAGAATGGGCAAGATCTTTTAGTTGGGTGGGTCATGCTCCCTATGTCCCCTCCTGGCTACGTGGCTGATCACCCGCTAACACTTTCCTCGTGAATATTGCTGAACTTCTCTCGTTACTACATGTTTCCATTTCATTTGGTGGCACTGTGCCTACTGGATATCAAGCTTCTCATAGGCATAAGAAAATTACTGTGATCCTGCAGAAGATTGCCACCAAAACATTCCTTGGTAATGGCTGTCTTATATTAATTTTTTACCAATTTCTTTTTGGACAAAGGTCAATATATTTAGTGGGCGGGCAAGGGCGAGCAAAATTTCTCAACTAGGGGCACTGCCCCCATGCCACCACCATGGCTTCTTGGCTGTTCACGAACGGGCCATTCAATCCAAAATTTCCTTCAGCATTCTTTCAATATGTGTTGGGTGACGGGTCGGCTTGTGGCCGGTTTGTTGGATGAGCTTTGTTGGATGAAATTTGAAAAAAATTCAAATATTTTGGATGATCCGGCATTGCAGTTTTCTTGCTCTGAGGTGTTATTGAAAACAAGGATTATCAGAAGTCCTCGTGCAACATTCTAAGCACTCTTATTTAGGCCAATGTATCTCCTATGGAAGGTTCCATGTTAGAAACAAGAGAAGTAAAGATGTGCTTTCAAAATGTATCGCGACTTCGCTATTGTTTTTCACAACCTGAGATGAAAAATGTGGTATTTGTGACGTCAGAGCATTTTAAAGAAGTTCTCGGAAGCACTCCAAAATCATGGGAGAAATTCTCGTTTTGTTGTCGAACCTCCTGTAATTTCGTAACTGGACAGAATTTTTCAGAAATATAAAGTGACATCTACATTTGAAGATGATATCGTTCATCTATAAAACAATAGTTTTATATTTGCAGTTCTCCTTTAACTGTTTCAACTATCTTTCCTGAAATCAGAAGGAATGAAGAATGAGCCTACGAGAAATAACTTATACAAGTTGACCTGCTATTGTTCCATGTTCTCCAGTGGGTTAAAAAGGACATCAGCTAAGCACGACATAGACGAATTGATGATTTCTAGAGATCCTATCGAGGGAAGCTCTAGGTACAATGTCATAAAGTGGGTGTGGCTTATTTTCAACCACGCCCAAAGTGATATAATATAACCAATAATTAGAAAAATCTCAAAAGCCATGTAGCAGTGAGGAAATTCATCACAGCAATACAATACATAATGTAGAAAGCAAGGTCAATGCATTTTGAAAATAAAGAATAAGACAAAAATTTAAGGGGGAGCTGAGCCCCCCAAAAATGAGAAAGAATTCTTATATGGGGGCCCCGCCCCCTGAGCCCCTATCCAAAATTCACCCCCGCATAGACCTCAAACGAACCAATTCCTAAGTATTCTCATTGATTGATTGGGGTTTTATTCAGCAATGTGAAGTAGACTTGGATATTCATCGTTTTGAGTGTTCATTGGTAGTTATCGAGCAATCAAGAACTTGTAGGGGGTATTAAATTTGATGTTGTTTTATTAAGATTGTCCCCCAGAGCCCGTTATATTTTCGGACATCGATAGACCAGATGGATCCGGAATCATATGCGACAAAAATCCGGTCGTGCACAGGCACGAATATAACTCATATCTGCGAGAGAATCTACTCAATCGTCAGATCCT
This sequence comes from Cassiopea andromeda, assembly GCA_018155075.1. Classification (NCBI taxonomy): domain Eukaryota; kingdom Metazoa; phylum Cnidaria; class Scyphozoa; order Rhizostomeae; family Cassiopeidae; genus Cassiopea; species Cassiopea andromeda. The sequence goes on from WIPJ01000134.1 coordinate 233,249, forward strand.
TGTAAAAAAGTGGTGAAAACTGGTGCAACCTGGTGCAAAACGACATACTGCACAACCTTGTTTCTATTTTCGGATGTCTGACACATTCGATTCAGGTGGAATGTGAGGACAAGATGGTAATATGAGATGACCTGTATTTCTTCATCATATGTCAACATCCACTAAGCATTGCAAAATGAATACACACAAAAGCTAAGCGCAGGATTTTGTCTATTCAACAATTAAATAAAATGCTATATATGATACTGAAGAGTCATTGACAATGATCTCAAAAAATTAGGTAGGCCTTCTGAGCAGGAAGCCCTCGGGAATTGAATGATTCTGCAGCACAATGAAAGGCCCTAGACAGCTATATGGGTTTGGGAGCTCATACTACATATTTTGATTCTACACAGCGTCGAGAATGTGCCTAGACCAAACTGCAGAAGTGAGGGTTTTCGAGGGTGTTTGATTTTAATAAAATGGTTTGACTTAGAAGTAAATTCGTCCTCATATGGTCTGTCTGAAAAGTTTAGTGGTACCAGAACCAATTCATATTTAACATGATATTCCAATACCAGTGTTTCTTTAATCCCCGGGGTCCATTCCGGTGCTGATTCTGTCGGTCATTTTCCTCAGAATTCTGTCGTTAAGCCATTCTGTAACAGGGTCAATAGAAACATGGCAGGGCCTAGTCCAGTGATATGCCGAGACGCCCTCTACATTCTGCTTGGGGGGGGGGCGCTTTGACCAATTGACCAACTATTGCTATGTAAAAACAGGTCACAGAAAATACTGTTGCCAACTCTCTCTCTTCCAGCATGGCTGCCTTTTGACCAACTTTCTTGCTAAGTTGAAATATTGGAGAGTGCGACGCCCCTAATCGACACATCCCTGGTCTAGTCTTACGCATTTACGCGTATCAAGGTGAAATGTGGAGGAAAAATATTCTGAAAATTCAGATGAAAGACAAACAAGGGATCTGGGGGCGAAGCCAGAAAATTTTTGCTCGCAGCGCCCTCCAGACTGTTGGAAATCGTAGGAAACGCCTACTCAACATATTCATCTAGCTCAACTTTCTCGGAAAATGGACTTTGGTAGACTTCAGTAGTTTCAGGACAAGAAACTTATCAAAATGTATCCACATTAATGTTTAACTCCAAGATTACAACTTGAACTTGCAAGACCACTATTAGTAGCCAAGACCGCTCTAAATTGGGCACTGACCAGAACGAACAATACGGATGCGTAGCCCCAATAGAAATCAAAGGAGAAGCAGCGAATTAACTGTACTACATTCAGTAGTAAAAAATAACGAACGTTTCAATCATCATCATGAACAATAATGTGTTTTTCTTTCTCTTGATTTGTAGAAATTCCTTGCCTCGTTCTCAGTTATTGGCAGTTTATAATGTTCTCTGGCCTGGATTTCACTTTTGGCTGAAGTTGGCTTTGTTTTGCTACACACTTCCCCAAGCGAGTTTCTACAGACCTGGAAACCCTGAACTAACAATCGAGAACGGATACTTTGCCAGCTATTTCTTATGCATCTCGAACATGGAATACTAGATGTAACTTGGAAGATGTTGTGAACATCGTTTATACTTCATATGCACTAAAACAATCTCGAAAATAAACACACTTTTATCAGACCAAAGCTGACAATACAATAAGATTCAACTTCACTGGGTCTTCGAATAATGCATGGCTTACGCTTCATGATTATTGGTCTGTTTTTGCTTTGTTTTTTATGACAAACTAGCTCAATAACAAAGATTTGAATTTTGCCTTTAATTATCAGATGAACTTTTCCGTGAAGCATTCAATATAATCTTAAATACACAAATTTTTACAAGGAGAAAGTTTGTAAGAGTACTCAGGCTCAAAAGTTTTGAAAATTTGAAAATAATTTAAGAATAATGCAGGTTCAAGCTTCATAAGGACTTAGAACTTTTGTATATTTGTTTATAATACTACTTTCAAATTAACTCCTGCATCATCGATACCATGTTTATTATTCTGTCCTGTTCTTGCTTTGTGCTGTGATGAAACAAGACATTGACAAAGATTTGAATATAAAACTATGACTTTCAGGCGCAAGATACAACTTTAGCATTTAAGAATAATCAATCAATAATTCTAGGTTCAAAATCAAACAAAATCTAAGAGTAAGGTATCTTATTTTTAAAAGTGTGCATTGAGGCACAGCGAAAAACTCGGCTTTCTTATAAAAATATGAGTTTCCTTGAAAAGGTTCTAAGAAAACCAGTCTGAAGTTAGTAAAGCGGAAACCTATCCACGCTATCATGGACAGTTTCCAAGCTGAAACGCTTCACATTCTTATGTAATTGTCATAGGCTAACCACACGTACGACTTGGAGCATGTTCATTATCAGGCAGTTACGTAGATAATGTAAATTCATATTGGTTTGATTATTTGCCTATCGATTTACGAAGCGCATATGGATCGGGAAAGAGCAGATGGACCATAAGGACAACATTTTAAGCCAAAACAAATTTATGACATTTTAAGCCTATTTTTATGATGACTACGCGTCGTGGATGTAACTTTTGTAGCTAGCACGTAACTTTAGGAAATGTGCTGGAGAGGCAAAACCTACAAGCAGTTTGTAAGGGCAAAAGCATTTTTTGTTATGTGAATCTTCAGGTCAATAAGTCTGTTGGGGGGCCATGAAAACTTTTTCATTTCGGGCATTGCCACCCCTGCAGGTACGTGTCTGTTTTGTAAAATATTCACATTTTGAAAACAGAATAGTCAGTGGTGATTTCTAATAATTTTAACAAGGGGGCACTGATTCCAACCACGCCCATAGTTTGGTTGTGGCCCAGCTACAACCACGCCCATATCTTCAAAGATGACAACATGATCACTTAGTTCAATACTGATAAAATATAATCAACAATAAGAGATGTGTCAATTATCATATAGTAGTGCAAAATTGATCATAACACCTTGGAAGGAAAGCCAATGAACTCTGAAAAGCTAAGCCAATGCAAGAATTCTAGGGGGACTGAACCCTCCAAATTGAGCATAAATATTAACAAGGGGGGCTAGTTCCCCTGAGCCCCCTAGAAATCACCCCTGTGTATATTCTATAGGAATATTCAGGCTCAAATTCACTTAGCTTTAAGAATAATTTAAGAATAATGCAAAATTCAAGCTCCATCAAGATTTTGGCTCTTGTTCTACCTTAAGTTTAATACTGTAAATGCCAAATTCATTGTTCAGTTATGCTCTCGTTTTCTTCTATGATGGAGTGAACATAACCATAAATTCAAAATTTTTCCATTGATTTTCAGTACAGTCCAGAAAAATGAAGTCGACGGCTGTGAGTCAGAGGAAGGCTCTTAATGCTTACATGAAATTTGAGGAAGGCTTAGTAATTGTATAAAAACTCTGGCTTAAGGAAAATTCTGATGCACGCATGAGGCGAATTAGCATGGGGAATATTGAGGGACAACATGTGAAACTTCATTTTGATTTCGTATACACGTGATTAGGCCCCACTGTCGGGGAATTCCTGGCGTCATCCCTGACCATGGGCAAAATTGCCAAGTTTGATTTGCCTATAACTGAGAACCTTTTAGGTTAACCAGTTGTAGATGTGATATGAATGATATACACGTTTTTATATAATAAAAAGTTTATAATAAAGTGAGGCTCGAATGGTTAAAATCTTAAGAAAATCTTAAGAAAATCACGAGCCTCAATTTCCAAAATTTAGTGTTTTTATAGGCCAAAGTTTGATCTTTCCCCGTTTTGGCATTCAAAATGGAATTCAAGTTCAAGTATACAGTATTAATAACGAAAGCGTAAGCCATGTTAGCCAGTTTATTTCAGTAAAAGCTAAGAAAAATTTAAGAAAATCTCAGGCTCAATCTCGGGAAAAGTTAAGAAAATTGAGGCTCAGGCAAAATGACAGTTTTCTTATAAAAAAAGAACGTGTAGTAAGGAACGAAAGGAAATGACTGCCGAAGGAAGGTTTGACTGTTTCTGGATCCTGATTTTCAGGTGATTTTACACCTTTTGTAAGCCAAAACTTTGAATATAATGCTAGGCTCAATATCAACACATGTAAACAATATTTAGACTCAGTGAAACTCAAGGAATACTTATAAACAATTCGTGCTACTCCAGAGTATTGGAAAATTCACAAGAAGTAATGCAAGAATTGTTTTTTATACGGGAACACTTTATAAAGAGCCAACATGAAGGAGGCGATATGAATAAGTAGTCTGTACCATTAAAGATAAAATCCTGTAGAAGAGTTGAATTTTCGACTATTTTAATTGCATCAAATACACACCTTCCTTTTTCATAAGAATACAGGTCTCTCTTTATAATTAGCACAATTTTTGGCTTCAGGTGTAACTATAACTAAGGTGTAACTTTGCCTAAAAATTTCAGGAATATATTCCAATCTTTATTGATATTTCACTACAGCATAAAACCAAGCAAGAGTTTATGTTTTGCATCTACAAAGCTAAAGTACATCTGAAAGCAGCATTATAGCTAGGATATAGAAAACTTTGTCTTGATGAAGAGTGAGTTTCGTATAATTTTTGAAGCATTCTTAACTTTCAGCGATTTTGAGCCTAAATATTCTTACAAGCTTTATTTTTATGAAAAAATTGTGCATTGTAGAATGGCCTAAATGGAGTTGGCATGCTATTTCTGGATTGACATTATATACTTTTATTTGTAAGAATATCTAGCTTCTTTTTTATTTCGGACCTTAGACTATTGTTAAATTATTTTCAAGTTCCAAAGGTGTAACTTTGGCTGAAAATCACAGAACCATCTTCAAATCTTTACTCATTTCTTCATCATAAAACAAAGCAAGAAGTGAACAGGATTAAGGGTATTGCATCCAGAATTACAAAGTTAATCTGAAAAACACATGAACATTAAGCTTGAATGAAGCTTGAGTCTTGTTTTATTTTAAAATGACTTTTAAGTTTCAGTCCTACCTAGCTTCAAAATTTGGATAAACTGCAAACTATACAAACTATTTGCAAAAACTGTATTTTTATAAGACAAAAAGAGTATATTTTTACAAATAAAGAACCTATTTCTCTCAGTTTTCGTGTTTTTGTCTATTTCTAGCAGCAACCAGGGACGCCTGAACAAGAAAATGGCAGGGGGGGGTAAGATTTATCCAAAAAGCTCCGGAGATCCGACTTCGACGTCATACCACATATAAACCTCTTTCATCATAATAAATTATTCAAGGCACATGAAGTGATTCTGAACGAAACGTGACGGGCTCTCCAAGTGGACAATTTGGAAATGAGTCTTCCCCCAAACACCATCGCTATTTATAAGTGAGGGTGGGGCTCTAGGGCATACGACAACACTTGTATAACATAGAGAAGTTTCATGCGATTCTTTCATACCCAGTGTCTAATCAAAAGGCCCTCTATGTTTGGGCCTAGAGGAAAATTTTCAATGTTAGGGTTCTCAAGTGGCTGCACAATGCAATTTTGGGAGTATTTCTTGTATATAGAATACAGAAAGAATACCCAATCGTCTTCTCTCAAAAGGGCAAATCTTTCCCCCTCGTCCCCGTGCTGCAGGCGTCCTTGGTGGCAACTTATAGCAAACATTCAGAATAGGAAGGCGTTTCTTGCTACTTTCAAAACACTTAATATACAGCTAAAATTAAGGAAATATTAAAGAGATTCTAGTATTACGAAGTTGTCAAAAGAGATCCAGAAATAAGGAAGTTTCAGGACCTACGCCTTCTGCTAGGTTTCTCAGAAGCCTAGCAGAGAGACATTTTTTCGTTATCTTTTCGCACTTAAGAAATGCGAAAAGATAACCAATAATGTCAAGTAATCTCGGGATATTTCATTGTCATGAATTTTTGGACTAATAGACGACTTAACCTTTACACAATATAGCTATCAAAATTAAAATCGCACTCCAAGTCCAGTTAACAGCGCTAAGGTTATCCATGAGTACACCGCTTCGGTTGTACGAAAACATACGGTGACAGTGAAAACCAAAGGTTATTCAAAAAAGGAAACAAAAACATCTAACATTCACAACCAATAACTGTGAGTAACTTGTGATTCTCTAGGTTACGCAACACAACACTGGTTGCTCTACTGAAGGGGGAGGGAGGTCAAGACGAAATGTAACCCATCAGAACGTGTCATTAATATTCATGACTCCGAAAAATCCCCAACAACCAACTGCAAACTGCAGACTACATCCCTATCAGTAAACTCTACCCTAATCCTTACCCCCCGCTTAATCCTCAACCCTAACCCACAACCATTTTTGCAATCTGATGGGCTCAGGAGGGTGGGAGGTAATTACCACTCAGTATGGCAAAAGGGAATATGATGGTTAAGCAAGGTGAAGATATTTTGCACGTTCAAAGGTTAAGAAACATGATACTGGAATATGATACTTAACCAACAAGAACATTCTCGATCATAGCATTTAAGCGTGAAATTGAAGAACTACCACAGTTCCATTGATAATAAACCACAGCGGTATGACATTTGCATAATGATTTACTTCACCCCAGCACGACCTCAATTGCCTGCATAACGTTTGTGCTAAAGGGAGTACAACGCTACTGAGGTAGGAAAACTCTTAACACACACGCGACTCATCCCCAGCCTCCACTCAAAATATCTCATCTAAGTTGTAAGCATAACTCCCTTTGAAGTGGCCAGGGAAATTGCAGCATTTTGCAATGTAATGTGTCTGGTGTCACCCCGGCTATCAATAACACATACCACTGCCTAGAGCTCACAGGAGCTGTGCAAGCCAATATTTAAGGCCAAACTTGTAAGTCGCCATTGCGGTGCGCAAGTATTTCTCAGGCGCAAAGTAGATGGCGACTAAACTGTACTGTATTGAGGATCAATGTCCAACTGAGTCCAATATGTTACGGGAATGAAAGTGGAAATTAGTCATCAAATATAACGGAAAGCTTTCCCCTGTGGTGCATCTTCCGGGATATTTTAGGCCATATTATTTCTTTGTAAATACAATTCGAGGAAAGCATGACGGAAGGGTATTGTAAGAGATTCCAGTTCAAGGACACAAATGTCTTGATTGCACAGCCGCTTGTATCCACAGCCGTCTGTTATGCAATGCCGGGTTATCGTGGACGTAAAGTAAGTGAGGTCTGAAACATTATCCACAGGCTTTGAGACTAGAGTTCCTGAATCTCATACTAACCGCACAACTCGACCCATTATAGAGTTACAAATCTATTATAGGACTTACAAGCTCGTCCACCCACCACCTATTAGTTGACCATGATGATTTCCCAGAAGACAAAGCTGACAAGGCTATACCCTGGTCCACGTAGGGGTCAATGTTGAAAGCAAAAAATGCAGTTCAAAAGCGTAAGTTATATATGGTTTTCTATTAGAAACTTGGATCGGCACTAGACGCTTATTAATTTAACGTAAAAAATTTGGCATGCTAGTGCTAAATTTCCTAATTAATTTCTTATTTTCTGTTTTGAAAGTCTAAACTCTTAACTTTTCCAAACAAAATTCGTTAAAGTAACGAGCTTCCAAATGAAAGTCGAATGAAAGTTAAGTTTCTTAAGTTTCTTGAACAAAGCAGTAGAGTTCCTTTATATTTTGACCGGCCTAGTACTCGTTTCTTTCAATCCAGCCTTCCTATAAAAGTGTATACGTAGTCCACGCAATTTAGACTGAAAGTGAGATGCAGTGCAATGGCTTGAGGAATACGTCCAATGCATGCTTGCAAAACTGATTAACCTCATCACATCAACCTCTCATTTTCGATTTTCTTAGCGGCTATTCCCATACACGTGGGTTCACTACAGTACATGCAATAAAGGGGTACCCCCATTACATTCTACCAGAACGGATAGTGCCTCAGCAATCCGGACTTCTGGATAGTGTGATTTAAGAATAAATGTTGACAATTTTGCATCCTACCTGTCTCCAAGAGAGCTCCTAGCAGTTCCTACGAGGTAACACCTAGGGTGTGTGACTCCACTAAAGCCGAACTGAGGAAGCACCAATACATTTGGTCTCAAACAAAATGTGCAAATTGCAATCTATTTTATATAAAGTCATAATAGGATCGTTGGATACAGGTGATGTCCTCTCGCAAGGAAAGCAAATACCCAGTGCAAATATTTTGAAAACAAATATTGAATTCGTACGAATTTAATCTGCTCTCATACTCTGCGATGAGTTTTTCTACTCTTTTCAAATGACTGACTTTCTGCCCCTACTACAGGGGCAAGGCAAGCTCGTATGGGGGGCCCCTCTTATCTTAATGACAATAACCAACACTGTCGAACAAACATCTTGAGCACAGTTCACCTCCACTGGTCTTACGGCGCCAGTAGGCCGGATGGCGAGCGGTAAACAGGTCACTCAAGGGCTTACCACTTACTTCACACAAGTCAAGAAAAACACAACAGCAAAAATATAATTACTCAAGGCTCCTCGAACCTCATATGAGATCAATCATGTTTTAAATTACAATTTTCACTTTATACTCAAAAGCAAAAGGTTGTAAGAATATCTCACTACGTAAGTCCGCGCGCATAGAGCCGCGCGTCGACCTCATAAATTACGTGCTGTGATAGAATAAGACCTATACAAATTTCGATTGAAAATAGTTATTAATATACAAACACGACAACCGATCACAAGTCGGCCATTCTGTTTCTACACGACTTTAATATAGCGTCAAACCAATATTATACAAATTTTCTTGATTGTCCATATTTCAAAATTAACAAAAATACTTACAAAATGTCGATAATAAATATTACATAAATATGGCCTGAAAATGGAAAATAAACTCTTCTACACCAAATACAGGCATGCTATTTTTGTAGATTATATTAAAATACTCTGCTGATTTCGGAGTCATAAAAATGTCTCTAATACGTATATGAGAAACTGGGAGCATCTGATTCAACTACCTATGTTTGGGTGGGGGTCAGGGGACAAAAGCGATGTTATACATCATCAAACAGGGATTCTATGAGAAAGCGAGTGAAGGTGATGGGAACTGCCGTTTAAAAATACGTGGTAAGCACTTACAGAAGTTGTTGAGGGACAGCATAACAGCAATTGAAAAAGGGTTCGCTCCTGGAATAAGTTCATTGACGGGTACAGGCTGTTTAGGCTGTTCAAAATTAGTTAAAGGGCTCAATAGTATGCGATTTATAAAATCACCAAACTTGCCGGGGTCATCAAACCACGGGGAATCATAGTCTATAGTTTTATGATCAAAAGTAAGGTAACTTACCCTGATATACTTCAATCTGATAGAACTACAAACCCTGTGAGTGGAACTGTCTAATTAAGTACCTAAGTCAATCGACGTCTAACACTCTCAGATCTAACTTGTGTCGATATTTCACTTCGTTGGTTTAAGTCAACTATTTCTCAACAGATGGCTAAGAGAACAAATTGTTCCATATCCCCAATCAGAAAACAACCCTTTCAACTTAGGCAAGCTTGTTGAAAATCGGCAGTCGACGTCTGCCAAAAGCATCGAATTCAGAATCATATGGCAATGGTGATCCTGGTAGAACTGGAGACTTCTCACCAGAACTTGTGAGACTAGGAGAGGATGGTACAGAGCCAGATATTGATGAGGTCGGCTTTCGGAGTACCGAGGCAGCTTTTGATACAGTAAACATCTCCTCTTTGCTCGGAAAGGGGGACAAATTCATGTCGACTGGGCTGGTACTACCACTGCTACCAGAAGATGATGTGGGCGATATGGATTCGTCCCCGAACACAAAAACATCTCCATGACTTGGGGTGTTCGGGGTAGGAATATTTACAAACGGGGAATGTAATCCATCCAAGCTGGGGGTAGGGGAAGGTGGCGCACTGCCTGCATTCGATGTTGCATCTGATCTAGATTCCGCAGGTGGTCGCTTTTCGATTTCATCAGCTTTGTGTACAAAATGACATCGTGGCCCATACGGACAAAAGCCAATAGTATGAAATGTGCGGCACAGTTCTGTCTTGTACTTCGGGTGCCTATTAAGAGAACGCAACTCGTGCACTCCGTGAGCAAATTGGCACTTATCTCCATACTTGCACGTGCCATTCTCTTCGTAAGGCCTGCACAATTCTGTTTTATATCGAGATGAGTTAGTAGGCGCTCGCTGCTGCTGCTGTTTACGATTTTGACCTTCAGATTCTTCTACAGTCCCAATGCTCATCGAACGCTCACGACTTATTTGGTAGACGAAAGCTTTGTTATAATTGTCTTGAATTAACTTTGGTGATCCAGGCATATTACAAAAGAAACTGTTACCATTGACAGACTTTTGAGTTGTAGCTGATGTAGTTGAATGTCTTCTAGATAAAATAGAATCGCTTCGTCTGTGAGGCAACGTGTAACTGTTCTGCAGATCGAGCGAGTTCGGTCTTTGTTTATTCTAGGAAACAAGAACGTTTCATGGATCAGTTAACGTAAAGGCGAAGCAAATATTACAGATTCTAACAACGCTCGCACAGAAGCCGATAGAGGGAGCTTTGAGTACTATGGACTCTCTTACCCTTATTTACACGTCATTGCGAAATGGTGCCTCTTTGTTACGTCACAGATTAGCACTTTCACTTCACGAAGCCCAATATACTGTTTTCGTAAAATTAAATAAGGACAGCTAAACTCATTTCAAAAGTAGAAAAATCAGATACAGCACTTTCAGCATTTCCTTATAAATAGGTCATGAACTTTGTGTACAGATAAATTGGTAAACCCCCACTGAACTGCAATCCTTCCAAGAATTCTATAGAATCAAATAGCAGCCGCTGTTTTGAAGGCTGGAAGCTCTTACTGACTGGGCTGAGGGCTTCGCTTTTACGCACTATTTACATTTCGCAACGAAAGAACTTCAAAAGGCTTTGAAAAATATGAAAATAAACAATACAACTGAAGTTAAAAACGCCGTTTCCTTAACATCCGCAAATGGAAGTAACTTACAAATATAAATGGTATATAAAATGCTTAGATAGTATAAAATGTCAACAAAAATGCAAAGAAAAATGAAGTACCTGTTGAATAACATCGTTTATGTCGTAAAAAGCTGATATCAACGCAGTAGACATCTCTCACACACTCTTGTTTACGTTTGGTAATGGTCGTGCCAACCTCCACTGTTTCGTGTTAACCTACAGTGACAAACTGAACCTTCGACTTCTGTGTTCAATCATTAATTCCAATGCGCGCCGGCTGCTCGATTGCTCAGCGGTCCTAGGTGTGTCGGTCGACTTAAGTCGTTCAACAAAACTCGGTAGTTCCCATAGAAACGTTGACTATAGTGAAAGGACACAGCCAATATCTCGCTGGGGGCGGAAATGATCTGACTAACTTTGGAAATATGACGTAATTGATACCGGATAGGGAAATCAGGCTTGGTTGGACTTTCACAATAAAGGGATTGTGGAAGGTGGGCGATGAATCGATTAACGGGGTGATTGTTTTCTCCATACAAGGAACTAGAATTCTGGAAGTAATTCTCGTGATACCCGCATGCATTTTATTTGAATGAATCAGCTGTTTGCCATGTTCTTTGCATAGCGTAGACGCCCCCCCCCCAAGTCCGTTTAATGAGAACAAGAATTGTTTCTGTATAACAGTCTTCTCAGAAAGACTTTCAGTTTTACTTGCAAGAATATTAATGGAATGCTAATTGTTTGCGATGCACTATTGTGAAGGAGACAACAGCTAAATAAAGTGTCTTCTATTCGTGCCACAACGTATTCCCTATGCTACTTTAACCCAGCTAAAATGATGCTAATTCCTAGAAGATCCAGCACGATGTAAATATTAGGAGACAGAAGGCCATGATAACATTTATATGCAGATTGATACACTGCCTCTCGCCAATTGCAAACTTGTGGCCGCTATGTATGACTATAAATAAACAGCTTCGATTTCTCTTGCTTTCAATGAACTTTGTATGGGTACTTAGTATCTGATACATTTTTACATCAACATATGTCGATCTGACTTTAAAATGACATACAAGCAAAGAAAGCGAATGAATTTGTTTAATGTCAAATTCCACGATGTTACATGTCAAGTAGAATTTTACTTGGGTTCGAACCCGACACCTTAACTTTTTCAGTTCTGATTCAAACACTGTAAAAATTGGCCTAGGGACTACCAAACACAACAATAAACAAATAGCAATATAAATATGACACATATTTCTATTTTTTTGTATGGAATGATTTTGGAAAACTGTAGCAAACTGCATGCATAAATTAGAAACATCAAAACTTCGAAATACTTTTCCATATAAGGAAAAGAAGACTTTTGGTAGAAAAGTAAGAAATAGATGGTATGAACGTCATAATTTGCTTTTGGATGCAATTAGCAGATGTAGAGTGCTGTAAGGATGCTGGTCTTCATTGCTTTACCTTTTCAAACCTCATGTAGTTCAATATTTTTAACCTTTACAATCATTTATCCTCTTTAAAATAGCGCAAAACTGATTTTCAAGCGCAATAATAGTAACATTATAGGGATTTGAGCAGCGTGAAGATAGTGAATCCCTAAATGGAGAAATCAGTGCTAAGGGAAATTGACGCAACGCCGAGGAGCTTTTCAGAGGCTCTGTCCATGTTCATTCAATATGCTAACTATGCCTGCAGAATCCCAAATACAAGCCCTGGGCTAATATTCGGGGGCTTATATTCGGAAGGATTTTTGAGTTAATTTATTGGGGGGTTATATTCAGGGGAGCTAAATTCGGAATTTTACCATATGGTGGAAGTGAGTGTCGTGGAGGAAACGTGGGGCTTTAGTTCAACTACTCCACCAAAACTTAAAATGGAAAGGGGCCTACATAAAAAGTTTCAAGGGGTCTACCGGGAAACTTCCCTAGTTCCGGTGAGCCACCACGTCTCTACTACGTTATAAGAAACTCTGTAACAAAGAAAGTATCATGAAGTAACATGTGATCTAATTTCTATGAGCATGCTAACTGCATTCTAGCCGCTATTGGAAGACTAAGAACTATTCCAGACACTCACCAATTGTACTCTGGCAAGTTTTATCAGCACTTACGCCACGTTTACCGGAGTTTTACCAGATCAACTGGCGAGTCACTTTTGCTAGAACAAACTTCCCTAGATTCTGTGGCGAGCAAAAATCCCAGAATGCAGAATGTCGTCACACAATGTAATGTTTCAAGTAAAGTGGTAATTGATACACAGAGTCATGACACAAAGTAAATGAACCCTGAACGTTGTGCAAGTAGGGAAATTGCGTTAACCTACAAAGAGCTCTATAACTTAAATCTGCAATCTCCCTTTTCAGCTATTTACTTTAAGAAATTAATCTTCAACATTTAGTAATGATCATTGTTTCCACCATTGTCCAAATCAAATCAACGTTAAATTGGATAAAAGCGCCCTCTTCACCACATCCTTCTCATAATAAGATCTAGGACAAAGCGCTGAACGTGATAAATGGGCCCCTGACAATGCAAGGAGACAGTACATGGCTTGAAAGAGTGGATGCATCCTAGCACATCATGATTGGTCAAATAGATCGCAATCACACCTCAACATCACACTGTCAACTATACTCTGACAGATAGGCCAGGGTCTGCACTATCTCACTAACAAGGCCAAAATTAGCATCAAGCCCTTAGCAATCTCCCTATGCACACTGCTGTCCAACCGTTAACTCCTTGGATAATATTAGTCAGATAATTCCATGACGGTGCCACGATGTCTGACGAGAACAATAAAGCCATAGCTTGAAAGCAAATACTTTTAATGGGCCTTTGATAAATTCTTCGATGCAGCAAAGTGATTTTTCTATCAGGTTAAAACTAGAAAGAGTTTTTGTTCAAAGAAATTTGAAGCCATGGAAAAAAGGGCTGGGTGGATATGCTTTTGTGCCAAGAATATCCACAAGAACAGGCATAGAAGATGGTTTTACGACATGAGTATCGAATGTCAGCGGCTAGAAGCCCGCGGGTACTCAGCCACTGCGCGGGCGTAGTCGTATGATGCATACATCTATCTTATTCCGGCATTGCGCAAGATTGGCCAAGAGGCTACGGTGTCGTTTGCCACATTAGAAATATTTCACTGTAGAGTATGTTTTCATTGCAATAGCATGAAATAGGTGGGATCTCGGTTTCAGGTATGTGAGTCAGCAGGACTGGCAGGCATAGCTAACGCCAACAAATCTGCTATTTGCTCGCATTTTCCTGTGAGAAATCCGTCTCTTTATCACATTGCCACACTTTTGTCATAGTTTAGCGGTAGGAAAGCATACGTTGTAGCATTCACTTGAAACGTGTCGAAAATAGATAATGTCTTTAAACAATATTGTGCTACTCACGAAAAATCGCAGAAAAAGATAAAGGATGATTCTTTTGCTATGGAAGTTCTACACCATCTTGCACTTTGCGGTATATTTTTACATGAGAATACCAAACTACAAGGTGTTGCAGGCTTCCGTTTTAACATTACTTCAGATCCGAGAAAAACGAGATATCAATAGAGTTGCTACACTTGGAGGAAGTAATCCATGAAGTCAGCAAACCACTGATTTTCATCGTGTGAAGAGAGTTCACATAACATTTAAGTATAATGCCAATGAGCACGTACACAGAAAGAAAATTGTTGTCATCAGAGTAACCCTACAGTTTTACTCAACCCAAGCCACATTTTAGCTTTCCCCAAAGCACACTTTTTTCCACATTTCTCTTCCATTTTCATATTGGCATACATGTTTTGTTTGGGCATGCTTTAGAGTAGTGAAATGTCAGAGCAGACCATTTTATAAGAAACCTGCTAGGGGCGGCTGTAGCCGGAGAAATCTCGAGGGGGCCATGGCCAGCGAGCGAGAGAGAGGGACGGGGTCTGGGGGCGACGCCCCGAGAAAATCTTTTGACCACGCCCTTTTTGCCATAAGAGAATGCCCTTTTTGAGCAAAGTGATTGGCGCCTTCTTGATGAAATAGCAAAGTGAAAAATGAAAGAGAAACGATGAAGGGGAGCAGGCAAAATGACAAGAATACTGAACGACTACATAATGGAAGGTGGCACAACCTCATGAAAATACATTAAAATAGAAATTTGCTATAGGCTGTTGCCTACATGCAAAGTAGAAAGACAGAATAAAGGCCAAAGGGACGATCTGTATAAGTCAAAGTACTGTAGCAATCTAGAAGCATCATGTTCACTCCGTGTACATCTTCCTAATTCCGAACATTTACAGTCAACTAGTTATTCCAATTCAAAATTTCATACCTTCCTAGAAAAGTGGAGGGCCAATGAAAGAGCCGAGAAAAATTTCTGGGGGTCGTAGCCCCTTGGCCCCCGTAGAACCACCACTGGTACCCACATGTAGAGAATCAAAATATTTAAGGAACTTATACTACTAAAAGAAAAACCGAAGAAGATTTTCAATGTCAAAAATTTCTGTAACTTCAAATAATCAAGAAATAGGAAGCTGGTTTCATTCATTTACCGTCATTTATAGCAAGAACTCATATAGATACATTTATAAAACTTCTCTCCTACCTTATTTGTGCTTTTAGCCGTGAGTTCCAGCCAAAATTAAAGGCAAAACTCAGAATTTTGATGGTTCCCTATGTCTGTTCCACTTTTGTTACACTATATGTACAGTGAAAAGTAAGGAACTATTAAGGAACTTTTAGTGCTAGAATTTGATACAAAGTGGTCCAAACATAAAGAACTTTTAGAACTAGGCCTTGAGCTAGGTACCTTATAACAAAAAGTGTGTAAACCACGATTAACTGGGTAGTAAGCTA
Source organism: Cassiopea andromeda (assembly GCA_018155075.1). Taxonomy (NCBI): domain Eukaryota; kingdom Metazoa; phylum Cnidaria; class Scyphozoa; order Rhizostomeae; family Cassiopeidae; genus Cassiopea; species Cassiopea andromeda. Next base: position 249,036 of record WIPJ01000134.1, read on the forward strand.
AGTCTTGGCCTACCAAATTCTTGTTCATAAGAATACCTAACTTCTGTTGAGCCTCAATATTCTTAAATTCCGTTTTGAGCTTTAGATTATTCTAAAGTGCCAAGAATGTTACTTGGCATGAAAATTGAAGGGAAATATTCAAATCTTTATTGATGTCTTCGTTGTGATGATTTTGGAAATTATGGACAAACGGACATCTTTAATCCTTCAAATTATATCGCTGCTTGAGCTTGACATTAGTTTAATCCTATATACTCTCGTTTTGTTTTGAATTGTTAGTTAGAAATGCAGTCCTCTAGAAAGCAAACATGGCCTAATCAAGAAGAATTTTCAACATGGCAAACATGGCCTAATCAACAAGAATTTTCTATTACAAGCATAGAAAAAGTCGAATAGGAAATTATCCACATATTTCATCGTAAAGCAAAGCAAAAGTGGAATAGAATAATTAATATTGTATCGATAGTGTAAACATTACTTTAAAAGCAATGTCATAACAGAAATTCTCAAGTCTTGATGAAGCCTAAGTCCTGCAATATTATTTCATTATTCTGAAATTTTAAAAAATCTGAGACTCAATTACTATAAAAGAGTACACGTTTTTGTTATAAGAAAACCGTCATTTTGCCTTAGCCTCAAGTTTCTTAATTTTTCTCGAAATTGAGCCTGAGATTTTTAAAAATTTTTCTTAACCTTTACTGAAATGAACTGGCTAAAATGGTTTACACTTTCGTTGTTACAATCTTAGTAGGTTAGAAGTTCTGGATTAGTCCATGGACTAATCCAGAACTTCTAACCTACTAACTACCACTATCTACTAATACCCTTTTACTTATCCTTTGTAGCATTGTAGCATTATATTATTTTTGTATTACCAGGCAAGCCAAATACAAGTTACCTGTTGTTAGCGAGAATTGTGTTTGTATGATTATAGTATAAAGATTATATGAGGAAGTTTTAAAAAAAAATTATGTACTTGAATTTGAATTCCATCATTAAAATTTTGAATGCAATTACAACGAAATATCAAACTTTGGCCAATAAAAACACTAAATTTTGGAAATTGAGGATCGTGCTTTTCTTAAGATTTTCTTAAGATTTTAACCATTCGAGCCTCACTTTATTATAAACTTTTTCTTATATAAAAACGTGTATATCATTCATATCACATGTACAATTGGTTAACCTAAGAGGTTCTCAGTTATAGGCAAATCAAACTTGGCAATTTTGCCCATGGTTAGGGATGACGCCAGGAATTTCCCGACAAGGGGACCTAATCTTAAGACAAAGAGGCTAAAATACGGTTCTCTGGGGACTATGAATACCAAAATCTCCGACAAAATAGTTTTCATTTTCCGACGGGGGCTAGCATGCTCCGACGGGGAGCTCTAGCCCACTCTAGCCCTCTCCTTGCACCGCCCCTGCCCATAGTCAAGAGGTATCAAACGATGATTAACTTATTTCTAAGCTCGAATGTTACAAAAAGGGGTTTCCTACAGAACACAAAGCAAGGCTGAAATATCAAAGCCAGAAATCTGAGATGAGGCAGAGAGCCGATAGGGCTTTAACATAATCCACGTGATGTCATTGCTTACATGGAATTTCCTTCTGAACTGATGGAACTAATCTTTTATATAGTTGTCCGCAGTAAAATAGGAAATTCCTTTTAAATTCCTTTAATCGTATTTATGCTGTACAGCTATATACGTCTTGTTAAGTAACGAAAATAGTATAGATGTAATATACTTGATAGAACTTATTTGATTTTCAACGTCGGTAATGTCTGAAGGAGTCCTAATACGGGCAAACCAACTGCAAATCCACTTGGCCAATCAAGAGCTGATAAAGTTACATGGAATGCAGTTGAATGGCTGATAGTGTTAGACGACGACAATACGTCCGCGGCCTACGAGTTTGGTCTACGAATGGAGCAAGAATAACCATGAAAAAGAGGCCAAAACGAAATGGTTATGGAGATTGAGCATAAATGACGGATCTGCTTTTTGGCAGCAGCTGTTCTTCTGTCTCTAGTCAAACATTGAAAAGCAGCAAATGCTACCGAATGGGCCTACAAGGGACAAAGGAAATCCTTTTTCTACTATTGCCTAAGCTTGAAGGGTGGCATATATTGACCAAAAACGACTTGGCAAGCTCACCAGGCAACGGAGCCCTAAATATGTTAGCTGCTGTCTCATCACTAAGATTCATTTATTTTTCATAATATGATCGCTCATAATCTAATTTCAGCTAGTCAACTTCCATACTTTTACCTTTGTAATCCTTTAGCATACGCTATTATACAAGGATGGCTTAGTAATTTATGTTCTAACAATAAGCCAAATGTAATTAGGTAAGGGCATTTCCGGGCCATGACATTCAATTATCAGAGACAACCTTATCGTGATGACAGTCGCAGTAACAACATACGGCAAGGTACATGCAACATACTTTTCAGACCAAATCCACACTAAAAAGCCACAAACGCACACACACGGGCGTCAAAAATGGGAGGCTGTGGAGCACTGCCACACTCTTTAGCATAGAATAGCATGTTTTGCTACTTTCTTGCAGAAGATGGAACCATGAATATTTATTTTCCATTTGTTGATACAGTAGAAACCCACATAAAAAACCTTTATCTAAAGGAATCCTGAAGCTGAAAATTCATCGTTTAACAAAACCTTCATTTTCACCACTAGACTACCTTAATTCCTTTAAATAGGAGCACTAAAGAAGCTGAAACTGGAAATGATTCTTATACACGCTTTTTATTCTATAAGAAACCACTTTCTAAGGAGCCTACATGTAGACGGCCAAAATATATAAAGAACTTATACTACTAATAGGAAAAGCCTAAGGAACTTCTCAATTTCAAAAATTTTTATAACTGCAAATAATCAAGAATTTCCATTCATTTACAGCCAAAACCCATGAAGATACATTTATAAAATTGTGTTCCTACCTTACTTGTGTTTTTAGTCTTAAGTTTTAGTCAAAAAATAAAAAGTAAAATTCACAATTTTGATGGTGCCTTGTGTCTGTAGTACCTTTATGGCACTATATGAGCTGTGAAAATGAAGGAACTATTAAGGAACTTTTAGTACTAGAATTTGATAAAAAGAGGTCGAAAAAAAGGAAATCTTAGAACTAGTCCTTTAGCTAGGTTCCTCATAAATAAAAAGCGTGTGTAGCAGGTTTTATTTTATTTAATTTAGAAATTCAAGAGTAGAAACTTTCATACTGTGTTGATGTTCATGTTCATGTCATATTCATGTTTGTGTACTGGAATGGAATATACCAAACTTTTAATTAAGAGCCTGTCCAGGCTGCTGAGAAAAATTGAAAGTGATACTGTACTAAACACAGATAAGCAGCATTTGATATTTTCGACTCTAGTGACTAGGCCACTGCACTTTCAAAGTCATTTCAACGCCTTTGACACAAGAACACATAACAACAGACACACCATACCACACAAAACCATACCACACAAAACCATACCGCACAAAACCATACCACACAAAATGACTTTCGTTCTACTAGGTCTTGCAGACACGTACCATGAGGCAGACAAACAAATTGAATCTCCCTTTTTCAAATAAATGCTCACTGCATTTAGTGCACTTTTACCTAAATAGAAGTTAATCTGATTAGACCACGTGAATAGAGTCAAAAGCAACTGGAGATAAATGAGCAAACGTCTTTCATTGAATAACTGGATGATTACGCCATGCACTATGTAACTTCGAAAGCCTTTTTCCAATGAATACAATATACTTAGTGGCAGGCTCCACCACAGCAATGCACTTTATGATTTATAGAAAAGGCATGGAATTCCTAAATCCGTTCTTTTGTAAAGTTTCTGGAGTAATTATATTTCCTCTGATCAGCTGATTGCCTATCTTCTTACATTGAATTCCTACTTATAGATACTGGGACTTGAGAACAGGGGTTGATCCAGAGCTGGACTTTGGGAGGGGGGCTTTATTATCTTTTTCATGCGAGGAGTTTCTTAGCACCATTCTTTGCTATAGGAAATATTGTTCTTTGGGTGGCAATGGACCCCCACTGGTCCACTCCTTCTTGAGAAATTATTATATCTATGAATGCAAAGACAAATCGCCAATCCTTGAATTGCTATGCAGTACTAATGGCTCTCCACCAGCAGGGACGAAACATATGGGAGTATGGGGGTGAGACACCCTCCCAACCTTGAAAATTGGTCTTTCGTAGGGCAAAAATGGAGGTACAATGTACTTCTGCAGGACAACTTACTGGACCCAGGACAATTGGTGAGCTACTGTTACCAAACAGGGTAACCTCTGACACCCATCAAAATTTATATAAGTGACGTCCCTGTCCATTGGGATAACCATGGACCCTATGGGAAGGGGGTGTTTGGTTGCAAAAAGGCTGAAAATTATTGCTATATCGAAAATGAGCAGAGTGACAAGGCTGTGGACTGCCTAGAACTGGAAAAGTATTAAATATGTGATGGTTTTGGAAATTATAGACAAACGGACAACGTTAAACCTTCAAATTATATCGCTGCTTGAGCTTGACATTATTTCAATCCTATATACTCTTGTTTTGTTTTGAATTGTTAGTTAGAAATACAGTCCTCTAGAAGGCAAATATGGCCTAATCATTACAAGAATTTTCTATTACAAGCATGGCAAAAATCGAATAGGAAATTATCCACAAACATTTGTGACGATATTTAGTACAGTAATAAATGTAACAGTGATTATCATCATAGACACGGTGGTAGTGGAATTGTAACTGAAAACCAGTACAATTACGCCATATGGTGACATCTGTATTTACATTATACTTTATTCAACCAAACGGTTTTTCTATAATAAGGAGTTCTTGGCCTATTACTGAAACTTTCTTAACATTTTCACGATTCCAGTACTACAACTTTCTTAGTAGAAGTTTTTGAGTTCTATTCTTTTGCACGTACACATTAATGGAAAGTTTCATGTACACTTGAAATGATGATAAATCCTAGTAAGTAAAAACATTTAAACTGTTAGGGGGTAGTCAACATCACATGAAATTTTGTACACAAATAAATTGACTTGTAAATATATAAACACTAAAAAATTTTCTTAGATGTGAAATATCCAGTACTGAATTTTCTTAAATTTTTGAGCAGCTGAGTAGCCTACTACTTATGAACCACTTTCTAGCCTACTAGCCTTTTCTCATCACGTGAAATGCTTTGTCGTTTCATGAAGCGTTTTACCTCCAGACAAAGTGCTCAATCTCATTTCCAGAAATCCTGCGAAGGTACCCCTCAATCCATGTACTTCTCCCCCCCCCTCCACTTTATAATGCTTCCTACGTCTCTGCCAGTAATGGCTCTATTTTAAGAAACAGATTTAGAGATTCTTACGATAAAAATTTGCAGTAATATCACGAATGCTTCCGTACTGTCACAAACGATGCAAAAACGTGCCACTAATATGGTGAAAGCGTGCAAGTGCACAGGCTTATCGTCAACTTCGACTGAAGCATACTGAAGCAAAGTAAACACTTCAGACTCTAGGATGACAACAGAAGCTGTGTTTGGCTAACAGGCGTTGACATTTCATAGAGTGAAAACGGATTAACCATTTATAACTGGCGTCTGAGCGACTAATGAGTTAATTTATCTAAGCTTGACAGCAGCAAGAAGTTGGCAATTCTTTGCATATTGTTGAAATCTCATGAACTGATTCCTATTATCACATTTATTGACTTCTAACTGACTGATTTGGTACATGGAAAGCAGAGATAACCTTACTCTCTTATCGCCGTTGAAATGAAATGGCTATCAATATGCAATAAACGCCCTGCATGGACGCACTACCAATACGCAATAAACGCCCTGCAAGGAAAAGCTCTCCAATGAACCTCACATCCAAAACGCTCGATATTTTCTAAACGCCGCAGCAATAAAACGGGACATACGGCATCTGGTACATCCTTATTTATAAGGAACCGCTTCACAAGGAAGCTACATGAAGACGGCCGAAATATTTAAGGAGCTTGTACTACTAAAGAAAAGAAAACTAAGAAGCTTTCAACTTTGAAACAAGAGAGGGCATTTTCAACACTCTTTCGACTATTTCATGACAAAAATGCATTCATTTACCGTCGAAAGTAATTGAATCTAAATGTATCGACGAGATCACGGAATAGTGATGGTGTTACACCACACACCCACCGCTTCATACGCTCCTGGTATCTACTGATATAGTTAAGAATAAAATAAGATAATATTTGCTACCCTGTCAAATCACACCAAAAAACAGTATCACACCAAATCCAAGCCAACGTGAAAATGAGGCTCTCTATCTAAATATAGCCTTTCTGTATATTTTGATTTCGTCCTTGCTGAGTGGCACAGGGAACTGATGTTCAACCTTGCTGTGCACATATGGGACCCATCCGTTGCGGTAAGCAATTGGTTGCAACTCGAGGAAGGATTTCGACCCATTGAATCTCAATGATATATCCCCCATTACGCATGTTGCCATGGCATCTGTTGCCTTGGCGACAAGAAGTAGGTCGCTTTTAGGAAGTTGAAAGATTTGGTCATTCCTTGCAATGCATGTATGACTTACTACTTCATGTAGGAGTAGCACTGAAGCTGAAAAGTCTCCAAGTTTTTCAAAATAACAAACTCCAGTTTGTGTCTCTCGGAAATACTCCTCAGTATTTGGTATTGCATCGTCTAGTAGAAGACGGATATTTTTTAACGATAAATTCCACAGTTCCGTTTCATTCATGTGCCATGCTTTCAAATCGTTCTGATTTATATACGTGCAAGTTTTCTTTGCGTCTTCGTAAATAACGTAGGCCACTGCAAAATCGGTTGTACCGAGTCGCTTTGAGATCATCTGAGATCTGTGTGGGTGCTTCATGACAAGCTCCCTGGCTTTAACTATCCATTTGTGAGATTTTACTAAAGGCAAAATCATATCGCCAATTGCTGCCAAATCATGGGCTCTTTCAACAATCAAGGTTCCATGAATATTTGTTGGGTTACCTTCCATTTCTCGATTCTCAGTAAGGACCACTCGCAGCTCTGCATAGTTCGCCTTGTTTACAGTCGTACACAATCACTACTAGACTTCACATCCGTACTAATGCAAAACATACTCAGCAAAATCAAAACTCCTTTTGCACCTAAACGTGTAAACATTTAAAGTATGTTTGGTCAGCGGCGAGGTTATTATTAAACTCATCAATCTCAAACACAGAAAAGAGTCAAGAAAGGAATTTCGTACGAAAGTATTTGTTACCACACAGAGAAAACATTGGGAGTCATTTTCATGCATTCACAGTTCTTTTTGTGCAACAATAATCCTTGATTTCATTTGTAATATACCAGGTTCAGCCAAAATAGGCGGAAAAGAACAAGTTCAATGGTTACCAACTCCCCGAATGTTATAGGGCACAAAGAAGAACAGTCCACACGAAGAAGTTGAGTGCTCCATACGAACACGAGTAATAGCATGTCTATGGATTATGGTCAGTAAAATAAAATATACAATATGGAAAAGAATTTTAGTACAACAAGGAAGCAATGGGAAGTCTTTCAATTTTTGCGAAAAAATACAAAAGGCGAGGATTAAGCCATAGCATGATCTTTAACAAACTAGGCCTAGTTGACTGACCATCGCTGAGACTCATTTCATGGCATAAACAAGAATTTCTGCATGTCAGCTGAAACTCTGGGGGGGGGGAGGAGGGGAATCTTACAATGCAGTCTTGCAGTTCAATTTGAACCTTTGACTATCAGTAAAAACTGTGGTCATATTTGATGAGCCCCTATGTCATCTGGCTCTGTGGTAACTTGTTCCCTACCCCCTCTCAGTCGTAATAGTGCAAGCTGCTCTTTTAGAAACAGAGAAACTTGCCTAAAAATGCTGGATAACGTTTCTTAGTCAGCTGTCCCGGCGCTGAATTTGACAATCAAAAGTACACGTGTTGATATGCAACTTGCTCCACTCAGGACTGAAACTTTCCCAGCTTTTTGTGATTAATAACATTTAGACACACTTCCAAACAATTTTGATTTTCCGATGTTTTTGCGCGTTTACAAGTGTAAATGAAGCTTGTTCAATTTCCTGTACTTTACATGCATAAAACATCGGAAAATCGAAATTCTTTTGGTAAGGAAGTCAAAATACTGGAATATTGGAACGTGAACAAGCTTAGTAAAATCCGTCTAATTCGAGATCGTCTAATTCGAACTTTTACTAACTGGAGCAAAAGTCTCTTGAAACTCTCCTAACAAACCCTTAAAGGAAAACCTCTATAATTCAAACCTCTGAAATTCGAACTTTTTGTAATTCGACCAATATTATCAGTCTCCTAAGCAAAAAACCTTTCTATTTCGAACTCTTTGCAAATTGAACACCTTTTTCGAAAAAAATCTCTGCAAGATTTGAGTCATTCAATATTTTAAATGCATTTTCCTTGAAGGATGTGCTTGAGAACGTACACCTCTTACACAAAACCAAGGCAATATGTGGTTGTGAAGGTGCTATAAATTATACATTATTACTAAAAACATAATCAGGGAATTGCTAGAAAAGTTTGATCTTCTGCGATGCCCGCAGAAACACGCAGAAACTGCCCAAAAGAACAGGATCATAGTGCCTACAAAACAGATTTTTCAGTTTAGTCTAATTCTAAATTCCACTACATACAGACAGTGCCACTGAGAGGGCGGCAGAGTGCAAATCGCCCCAGGGCCACAAGCTCCAAGGGGCCTCATAACACCCAATGCTTCAAGGTCTGAGGGGCCTCATAAAGTAAACAAGCAGTAACTTCCAAAGTTAATTTCTAGACCCAGAATATTCCTCAGAATTATCTAGGCGGCCCAGCATATAGGCGATCAAAAAATAAATATAAAACAAATGATTACCTACAGAAAATCTAGAAATAACTCAAATTTAAGCACAAAAACAAAACCTTAATAAGTTTGACTGTAGGGAATTTTCAAATTGGGTACTCTCAATAGATAAATTAATCGAGGAGAGTACACCCGTTTTCAAAATTCAAAATTTGCTTAAATGTTGGACTTCAAAAATTGGCAAATGAATGAGCGAAAAATGAATGCTTCAAATTTCAAAAAAATTGTAATGCAGTAAATTTTAATTATGCCCAAAGCAATCTTGAAAGTGCTCTGCAAATAGTTCTAAAAGCTATCTTTGCCACATACAAAGCTGTCTTTGCCACTTTGCCACTATTTCACAATTTATGTAAAAATTTAGTATATTGGCGCGAGCATGGACGTAGGAAGCATTCAAAGAGTTGAGGAGGGACGTAGGCACCCTCAAAGACAAAAAAGGTAGCTCTCTATAAGTAGCAACTGGGCGCTTTAAGAGAAGTATGTAAAAAGTGAGGGCACTTATCCTTGCGCTCCTGATTTCTAAGTTTAAGGGAGCCAGAGTGGATCCTGGGGACAGCTGGTAGTGTGATGGAAGCTAACTCTTTCTAGCAAAGGTCATAAAGCTACCACCAATTGTTCCCTTTAATCCAACTCCACAAAAGGCCCAGTCTGGAGATTTTATCAAATGCGCACTGGTATTGCGTACAAACTCTTATGTGTGTTGCACATTCTACCGAAATTGCGCAGTGAATATCTTCAGCAAAGTTGCCCCAGACTGGGCCGAACATATAAAAATACAAAGTTCAATGAAGAATCGCTTCATTCGTGCGTTTTCTTAACCGTGATAAGCTGAATTTTGCATCACTGTTAAATGTGTACTTAGCCATCACGTGTTCACACAATCTAAGTAATTAATCATAGCCGTGTAAATACCGTTGTATATGCTTACGTCAGTTAAAAACCTCAATGGTAAATAATAGCGATACTGAGCAATTAAGGTGCTCTCTCACTCTCCGCACCCATATTATCACTACATATATCATTTCCGTTCAAATATTCCAATACGTAACTAGACTGCGTTCAGAGAAGCACGTAGAAAGGACTATTGGCCGAAGCCTAAGTCTTGAAAAACATTCGATACAAAATGCATTGACACAGTGCAACGTTTGCTCTAAGGACACCATTTCTTCAGGGCTTATGCTTGTAAACACTGTGCTCTCCTGATTTCGTGGTTAATAGTAATAGCAATGCCTTGTAATCTAGTACTCCATGTAAAAGTAACTCTAGCTCTACATAAGCTAAACATCTGCGCCAATGGGTATATCACTGGTATTTTTCACTTTTCATTTTCAAATGCTATATAGAAGGGAGCCAATCAGCAAAAAGGCTGGTTTTCAAGGGGCCTTCAAATACATTGGCATAAAAAATGTACGAAATTTGTGCTTTTTAAAATGATATTTTGGAATTTCTGGCGTCATATTTAAGAGTTTCAAGAGCAGTCGTGGCCTAGGGATAATGCACTCGGCTCAGACCAACATGGTCCTGGGTTCGAGGCCCAACGCGGGCCATTGGTGACGTCTGGAAGGGCATCCAGTCCTAGATGCTCGTGCCAGAACTAAAGTCCTCTCAGAGGCACCCTCCAAGCCCCAAGGAACCGGGGGAAACGGAGGTAAAATCGATAATCGAGAAATATTTATGATTTCCAAGATTTGTTTATCATAGTGATTTTCGTTTGCTATTCTGTGCCTCAAGTTTGATTTTCTTTGTAATTCTTTCTAAAAGTGTATTAGCGCCATGCATGTCTCAATAACTAGTAGGTGTCAATAAGCGCGCCACTTGCATAGTTGCAAAATGCGATAATTTTGTGACATCCAGTCTACGGAGTCAATTTCTTGCCGCGAGGTCATTGGATTTTACACACAGCAGCGTACACACGGGGTGACGGGATTCAACACCGCCAAAAGATTAATAACCTGACTTTTCCTTGATAAAAAATAGATCCATTGAAGGGTAGATAACTGATACACTTCAGTTAATTCAAGCGCTAACTGTTGCAAAGGTGACGTCAGACAACCAGAAGCTCTCTCCAGGAGAATTTAACAAACAATTGACAAATAATTGAAAAATCAGTTAAAACATGATTCAATTACGGCGAGCAACAACGGGGTATCATACATGTAAGACGGTGATTCTCAACGGGGCGATATCGCCCCCAAAGGGGCGTTTTTTGAGAATTTAGGGGGGGCGTTTTGAGAAGGTATGATATAATATATTTACTTATGAACCTGATGAAAGAAAGTATATTTCGAGAGGAGGGGGGCGTTTTAAAAAAATTCGTTGAATTGGGGGGCGGTTACATCAAAAAGGTTGAGAAGCACTGATGTAAGATAATGATGGAAAGGTAGCTTGACAAAAACATGTACCTGAAATGGTAAAAACTGGGGGTGGAGTATGTTGTGGAATAATTTACGCTGTTGCAAATGTACAATATCCAGTAATATATTCTTCATTCTTGCACCCTTGATGATGTGTTTATGTGCCCCCCTGATTACAGCTATGCTGACCAAATTCCTATTTATAGCAAGAGTTTCTAATTAACAAATCCGAAACTCTTTTTGAAATTGAAAACATATAAGCAAGCTTTGTTGTGGAGGATTATACAACGCCGCTGTGTTTATTACGTATTGTAGGACACACCATCTGGAGGCGATCTAAACATGGTTTCAGAAATAGTTTCCCGAAGCGTTCGGGTGCACGTAGGCAGGCATTATATTTGTAAACAAATACCTTATTGATAAAAGCCTTTGACTCCCACAGAAATTAACAAAAACTTTAAATCACACGCATGGCCTTCTTACAAAATCGAAAACAACATATGACCTCTTCATATATCATCTCATCATTTCCGTCTCAATATCTGGTGTTTAGCCCATCAGATATTTCCTATACTACAATCAACAATCGCAGCTCTTATAAGAATCCATTGATAAAGTAACTTAACCTTATTTTATAAGAAACTAACTCAAGGCCTAATACAAAAATTTTCTTAATTTTCGAGCACATTTTAGTTCTAAAAGTTTCTTAAAAGTTTCTTAGTTTAGCAAACTAAATTGCTGTGAAAGAGCACTCTTAGTTTCTGAATAAGCGGAGGGTCCTAATAAGCAGGGGTTTGGGAAATTCCTCAGGATAAAATAAGCGGGGTGGGGGTCGGAAATTTGGGCAACCTTCGCAACAAACAGCACAAATACAAAAAGTCCCGAATAACACCACTGCAAGCAAATACTTTTCGGCATCTTGCCACATATATTTCATTCATTATTTGGATAATTCAAGAAAAGTAGCAATTTTTGCAGGTTTCTCCAAGAAAAATTGAAAATATACTGAGTGGGGGTGGCCCTAATAAAAGTGGGGGTTGGAAAACTTTTCGAAAAAAATAAGCAGGGGGGACGCTTATTCGTGACATAAGAATACTCGTTGAAGCTGGTAACGATTTTAATGTGCTATATGTTATAAGCTTTTTAGCTCTTAAAGTTTCTTAAATTTTAGGGTGTTGGAAATACCCCAACCTTGCGAGTTTCAACAGATTGAGAGAAACGTGTGCGGTTTTAACCCTTTTATAAATTCAACATCAACAAAACAAAACGAAGTGAACAGCGTGCTTGATTGCTTTTTCTAAAGTCTAGAATATCGAAATTCAAGTCAATAATTTCCACAAGGGTGCCTGGTACTAGGTTCCTTATAGATTGGTTTTAAACAAAACGTATACTTCTCTGGATATTCACAAATTAGATCCAAGATACCAAAGAGTTAAAATACAGTGCAGTATTCATAAAGCATTTAAGCATGTACAGAAGAATTTGATGGGTTCTGACAGCAATTTCTGGCCCGTCAGTTCACGTTGGTGTTTACCACACCAAAGACGTTCATTTCTGGTGGTGTGACTACAGGACTGAGAGAGAGACAGATATTCAAAATGGAGAAAGCATTCATAGTATAAACTGTAATAATTTGTTAAATATACAGTGAATTTATTTTACAGGCTCTATTTTCACTTTAATTTTCTTACTTGCTTTTTCTTCTTCAGAGTCCTCATCATCTGAAACAGATTCAGAATGTTTTCTTTCACGCTTCTTTTCAGAGTTCGCATTTTTACTTCCACTCTTGTCTCCTTCATTGCCTTCTTCTTCCCTTTTCGCCCTTCTTGACTCACGTTCAATTATACTTTGCACAGACTTGGGAATGTGCGCTCGCTAGAAGAGCAATGATTATTTGAAGATAAAGATGGGGTGGTAGAGTGAAAAAGTATGAAGGAATTTCTTAGAATTATTGGCATAAAAAGATGACTTGAAGGACTGCATGAGGTTACACATCGAATACAAAATACAAGGGACAGTACAAGCTGGAATGGACTTAACTTTGGCACCGAATAGTTGGAGGGTGTAATAAGGAGAGGGGTTGAAATTTTTGCTGAAAAAGTATAAATTGGGGGGGGCTGTTAATAGATGGGGGTTAAATGCTCAACAGACAGTGTGGGAGCATAAACATTTCAAAATTACTTCTATTAGTTGTTAATACTGTATAAAATATAAAGTATCACCATGATATCACAATTTTTTTCGATAAACCTATTTGTTTTAAGAACGTATCCACAAGTGCGTACGTATACTTGTTACTACCTTGTACAGTTTGTTTTTATTCCCTTACTTGTTAATATTGATTAACAAGGCGTTAACAAGGCCAATGTAATTTAATTACTTATCCTTTTTACAACCTTAAAATCATTTGGTTGGGTAAATTGCTCAATTGGGGGTCCTCATTCAGTGAAAATGGTTGGTGAAATTTTCAGAAATTTGCAATCGAGAGCCCCCCATTATTCGGTACCAAAGAGAACTTTCTGTAAAGTGTGTATTGTAATGGAGTAGGTTTGCTTTGGTGGGTATAAGCTTTGATAGTAGACATTGCTATGATTTCTAGAAAAGGCCTTCTCAGCAAACGGTAAGTGGTAGACTAACTAGCTGCTAGTTAACAAGTTAACACTGAAAACGAAACAGCAGAACTCGGAACCATCGTCGATCAGGACATTACTTCATAAGTAATGTTTTCTCTTACTTAGATAAAATTCTCGGACACAGTGCAGCAACAAGGTGTGTCCGGAAAAGCATTGTTCACAAATGGGCCTAGATATCAAGATATAATTATTGCAGAAAAAGTAATGTTTGTAAACACGATTGTTCCAACCGTGGTCGTGTTAATCAAGAACGAGGAACTTCAATTGGCGTGAATACAAGACCCAGATAAGCTTCTATGCAGCTTTTAGATATCAAACACGAACAATACGATAAGAGAGAAATTGAATGTATTCGGCCAACGGCAAAGCCAATATAGCTTTATATAAAAAAAGCCAAGTGTCGATCGTACTCTACACGATATATATATATATATATATATATATATATATATATATATATATATATATATATATATATATATATATATATATATATATATATGTATGTATGTATGTATGTATATATAGTGTATGAATTAAGCGAAGCCGCATAAATTAATACATATTTTTACAAGAATAAGTTTATAAGAATATTTAGGTGCAAAATCGTTGAAATTTAAGAATAATTTAGGAATAACACAAGGTTCAAGCTTCATCAAAACAAATAATTACTGTGTAGTTGAATTACAGTACTGCTTGTAAATTGACTTTTTCACTATCGATAACAATATTTATTATTCTGCTCCACTTTTATTTTGCTGTATGATGAAGTAAAACATCAATACATATTTGCATATAATTCCTTGATTTTCAGATATAGTTAAACCTTCGATGTTCAAGAATGATTTAAGATTAATCTAAGACTCAAAACCGAAAAAACTTGAGAACATAGAGGCCAAGCAAAAAACCAGGTATTCTTCTAAAAGAAATGTGTATCGGCTAAAATTAATTTGGAATTGAACTGCCTTTACACTTTGGTGTCTACTTTCATTGAAACTATTCGCACACCTGTTCATTTATGTGAGTGTACCCTTGGGATGGATGACTCGTAACATATTGCACCAGATTTTTGAGGATTCCATGATTTCTGTAATTTTTTACTGACTTCCCCCTGCTATTCTGTGATTGATATTTGTGAGATCTATTGGTATGCTCCTCAAATTTACCCAGTGTTATTAAGTGCAATATCAGTTCTTTTTATTTGATTTAACTTCCGTTTCCCCCAAATTCCTTGGGGCGTGGAGGGTGCCTCTGAGAGGACTTTTAGTTCTAGCAAGAGTACTTAGGACCGGATGCCCTTCCTGACGTCACCAATGGCCTGCGGTGGGCCTCGAACCCCGGACCACGTTGGTCTAAGTCGAGTTCCTCACCTCTAGGCCACGGTTGCTTCACCTAAGTGCAATTTCAGTCACTTCTACCAATTACGAGCCAACTTCTTGAACGTGCATGGTTACATACGCTTTTTGCAAAAGAATACCAATCGTTCTGCAGAGCTTCAATATTCGGTTATATTTTGTCTGGTATTGAGCCTTAGATTATTCTTGTGTTATTTTTAAGTGTCTAAGGTGTAACTTCGTCTGAAAATTAAAGTCACATATATTCAAATCTTAATTGATGTCCTACTTCATCATAAAGCAAAACAAAAGTGGAACAGAATAGTAGAATTATATCGATAGTGCTAAAAGTTAATGTTTTAAACTTTATGCTCTTGTGGATGAGTGCAAGACTTGACAATAAACTAAACTTCTTGTTGGATATATAATAGCATTGAATAAACCCAATACTTACAATAATTACATAAATCTTGTTTTGTTTTGAAACTCTTAAGTTAAACTCGCAACGTTACACTACAGTCTGTGTACTCTTAACCTCAAATCGTAACTCTTAACTATAAACTGTGAACTGTGAACTGTAAAGCGAATGCTAAGCTTGATATACGACGAATTGCGGAGGAGTGTTACACGCGACGAAGTATCCAACAGTTAATCTGCAGACAGTATACACAAAAACTGCAAAAATTGATGAAAATTGAGCCTTGTATTATTCTTAAATCATTCTTAAATTACAGCGATTCTAAGTCTTAATATTCGTATAAACTGTAGTCTTATACAATAAACATGTGAAGCACCCCTAAGAAGAGAATCTGACCCTCTCAAACAGAAACTAGTTCCATCAGATGTATTCTAGGTGTTGCACTCGCAAATGGTAGAGTCAAAACATTAATAAAATCTCCACTTTCATCAAGCTCTCCTCATTCAGCAATTACGTCTGAAAAGATGGGTCATCTGACATTCATCGTAAGGTCTACGGAATTCAAAGGGTAATGGCTTTCCAAGCAAATGAGAATATTGCCTAGCAAGCTTTTCAGCATTAGGCTGTTCGTTAATCAAATATAATCCATGAATTCCAAATTCCACATTGTCATACAATCTCCAGGAACGACAAATTCTATAGAGGTAAAGGCCGTAGATATTCGTACAGCTATGAGGTGTTCCACCGGCTTGTATCCCTCTATTTTTTGGATATTACAATGAACGATGGAAATCTTGGCCAGATAAGCTCAGTCACCCGTAGCTGCTTAGAACGTACTGTAAGACCTCAATTCAGGGGTCATTCAAAAAGTATGTAACTGGAGGCGGTGGGTGGGTATGCACCCATTTTGTGACATAATATTACGAGTATATGTGGGGGGTGGTTGGGTGTAAATCAGTTTCGTTACGTAATAACAAAAGTTTAATGCAATAGTTCTATTTTCTTCACTTTCTGATGAATTCTTCCAAATAATTCTCAAATAAGGAGTTTAAGGCCGTATCGAGCCTGAGTCTTGCACTGCCCCTAATCATTCTTTAATGTCAGTGATTTTGAGCTACCATCTTTTGCTATACTGAATCTATGCACATATATTGAGGCTGGTGTTGGAGGCGGGGGTCTAATGCCAGAATACTACGTAACAATGAGGGGGGTCAACTTGAGTGCAACACAGGGGGTGGAAAGGTCAAAAAAGTAATTTTTTCCGTTATGCACTTTTTGAATGATCCCTTAACACAGGGGTCGGCAACCTTCATAAACCAAAGGGCCAAAATCGAATTTGAAATGCATACGAGGACCGCAACTCAAAATACAGTTTAATTTTAATATATACTAATTTTAACTAACTACTTAGCTAATCAATAAATATGTATTTATCGGCAAATGTACTGTAACTTTGAAGCAGTACGTAAATTCAAACATAGACTTAAAGTACATGTCCATTTGAGGTACATGATCATTTGAGGAGCTGAATTCGTACACGCAACACGATTCCCTCGAAGATCACCCCCATTCTTATTCTTTTTGTATAAATGTAACAGTGATTTTAGTCTTTTTATAATTGTTTGCAAGTTTTATCTAGTTTGTAAGCTGTTTACCTACTGTGTTGATATTAATAATACGTCTATATTCTTTTCCTCTCCCTTTTGCAGCTGACACTCATGTATCGGGCCGCATGACCTGAAAGTTTAAAGGGGCCTTCCGGGCCACAAAAAACACCCTGCCGGCCACATGTGGCCCGCGGACCGTGGATTGCCGACCCCTGCCTTAACAGTTCGTTTTGACGTGGAGACTTTTATAATTATTGGTAGAAACGGCCGCTAGGACAATGAAGTTTATTAGTGATGACGTCACAAAAATATAGTCTTAAAAGTTTTATATTTTGACTGCACAAAGTGAAAGAGTACCGGATAATAGGGATGTGTCGACAATTTTTGGCTAAAGTTGCCAAAATGGGATGAAATACAACTATTTGAAGACAGAAGACTTGCCATTCAAACCTCTGTATTTTTTTCCTGGTTCTAAACATAAAGAACCAGCTTCAAAATGCAATGATTTGATAGGAACTATATCAGCATTTAATTGCCTATATCTCGGTCAGATCAAGCTGAAATTCGTCAATAATGGCTATTTCAACGTGCGTTTTAAAGCCAAAATTAAGATATTCTAAAAATACACTTTACGTGGCGTCACACTAATGAACTCTATCTATTGCTGAAGCAAAGGTAATTAGAGAACTAGAAGGAAGAAGATGGGAGGGGTCAGCAAGTAATTGCTCTATTGGTGGTACATAGGAACAATACAGAAACATAGAATTACATGAAATACATACTTGATGTGGCGTGAAACTTTCAACGTGAGCCACAAGTTGGTCTCGTAATTCAGGGCTTATCTGCAAATCAGATGGATTATATTAGTGAACAATAGCATTAAAGGAGCAATTGATTTAACAGAGAGCATATTACACTGTTTCAATCATTCAATTGCCAAATGCTACCTATATTAATGTAACACACGTCTTTTTATAAGAAACCTTGCTCAAGGTCTACTACTAAAAGTTTCTTAATTTTTGGCCACATTTTAGTTCTAAACGTGTTTTGAAAGTTCCTTAATTTAGCGAAATAAATTGCCATGAAAGCGTACGCAGAACGTGAGTGTAGCAAACTATTTGTCCTATAGCAAACAAAATGCGTTAGTATCAGTAAAATTCTGATGCAATGCCATATCAACATTAATTTGGTACAGCTTTACGCTGAACCAGGTAACGATTTCAATTTGCTATTTGTCTAAAGGTTCTTAGCTCTTTCCTTGTAGCTCTAAACGTTTCTTAAATTTTAGGTTGTTTAGCACTGGGTTGCTTAGTAACTGGTTTCTTATAAAAAATAGGGCCTTCTTTTTTATCACCAGGCAACGGAAGATCCACTGGGCTCCCTATTCGCGTTTTATCTGTGGGGCGATATGTAGAAATTGATGAAATAAATAATAATCATTATAATGATGAAATGAATAGTGAAGAAAGTTAACGATGATGAGCTCTAGAAAGCAAAAAGAAGTCTCTAGGAATGACAGAGTGAAGCAGGAAGAACAAAGACTGGGGGAAAAAGATCGCAGCGTAAATACAGGCCCACTTGCAAGAGGTTTATTTTGCAGATACAGGCATCTGCTCCTACAATGGATTTGAAAAGCCTTGAGTATTGGAGCCAGAAGAAGACAAAGCTCAATAGAAGTTATTTGCGGAAGATCTTATCTATTTAAATTACTCTATTGCTCCTGAGGTTGTTATTTGGCTTAATATGTCGCAAACAATTGCTGCAACTAAAATGAGACGTTACCACAGCCACGGCTTATAATTAGTTTTCGACTCCAAATCAACCGTAGCACAGATAGATATCAAAACAGAGAAGCTCTGAGATATTGGCTAAGCGGCAAACTAGATATAAAGATGCGCACACAGAACAGTTCAGCGATGTGGGCAAGCAATAAATAGATTTATGACTTCGACTAAGTTCATTACAGTATAGATATGTCATTAGCATTAACGACTTATTCTCTGAGGATTGCAAGTCAGAAGGGCACCTTCTGATTCATCAGTGACAGACAGCTAGTACCTTTCCCTTCTTTCCCATTCAGTATGTCCACTGAACCGGATCCAATGTGGGTGGTCATGGGACACGCATCCAGTAACTGCTTTAGAAGCGGTTCTACCTTCTATGGGGAACTAGAACTGTGGGCATCGAAGAGCTCCCCAATAGTTTAGAATGAAGCGGTGTCATTCTACATGTCATATTGGGTATGGGTACTACTGGTCTACAACATACTAAGACAGTGGCCTCTAGAAGCCGTCTCGGCTCCTAGAAAAGAAGTTCTCCTACAACCCTGTTCACTATTACTTTGCAGACCTTTCGACAATTGCAGTGCTCAGCATTGCCCCTGTTGAGAGGTTTGGGCTCTGCTCGCTTGGGAGCACTTTCCTTGCGCAGTCGGAACCTCCTAGCACACTCGTGCCCATTCCGTTTCATTTGCATCAGCCCCTCTACTACCTCAACATCTAAGTCCACATCCGAAGAACATGTGATTTTCCCTACATCATATACAGCAAAATATCTCTCCATCAAGTAATACAGATAACCATCTCAAGAGTTTTGATTACAGCAATAATTTCCTGATCACACAAAGGCTCCATTAGCAAAGTAATCACATGGCTTTTTAAATAACAAGAAGATAGGAATCATAACATGAAGTAACGTAGGGAAACGTTATCCCAGGCTTTGTTGTTAGGAAAGCGTCGCAGAAATGCCACCACATTCAATTATGGAAACCAGTGTTACTTTGCCATTTACCTTCGAGAAAGAAAACATTCGTGGTCGTTAGTGCGTAGGCGGAGAGCAGCTTACAAAAATTGGTTTACAAGCTGATCTGACAGGATTACTCAATTCGGTTCAAACCAACGATTTGATGTGACAAAACTTGTTACAAGACAAGAAATGTTTAATACACTTATCGATAGATATTGACTGAAGCGTTCTACAGCGAACGCATCACTCTTGAACGAGGTTAAAGAACTCCCGGATATCTGGTGCAATCATAGATAGATTATTTCTAATCTTAGATTGAAAAACAGATATCGATAAAAGTAGCATTAGAAAAGAAGAGTAATTTCCTTCAATGCTTGTTGAAAGTAGAATGAAAATTAAGGAAATGCAAAAAATCACACATGCACATCTGCACAAATGTGGAAGCATCTTTATGCTACAGATATCATCCTAAAGTTGTCAATCTTGCTTTGTAATAGAGAGGTCAAATTGAAACTTTCTCTAAAATGTACTTTTTTGTCCCATTACTAACAATTTCAAGTCAGAATGAACATTCTTTACTGTCTTGTGGTATATCTGAAATAGTTCAGTAATTTCCTTCTTACGTATAGAAATGAATAGAAAGTTCCTGATTGCTGAGAACTCGGATATCCAAACGTGATATTGTACATGTTTATTAACATACTAATCATTGTCTTTAATATAGTAATTATGATAGCCAAATAGGATGTTCATAAAGACTTTCTTGAGGAACGTGATGATGCTATGTTTGCTTGCGAACAGAAACAAAGCCGGGTGGCTGGTGCTATGTTATAATAATGAAAATGGTGAAGAAGACTAAAGATGGGGATGAAGAAGATGGTAAAGATGATGATGACGATGATTTCTGATGATGATGATGATGATGATGATGATGATGATGATGATGATGATGATGATGATGATGATGATGATGACGATGATGATGATGATGATGGCTAGCCCATGGTTGGAGACCTCCACGTGGTGGCAAGCGGGCACAGAGAGACAGCTGCCCTTAAGTTGATAGTGGTTTATATCGCAGAGATTCAGAACTAGGGCAGATGTTGATGACCTGTGGCAAACTGTCCAACCAGGCCCCTTCAGTGAAAAGTAGACTCAATGGCTCACGCTACAGCTCTGCCCAGTAACTGTTTGGGTTACAGAGTGGATTGAGTGAAGCCAACTCGATCACCTCTTTTAAACAAATTACAGGCAAAAACTGACCTCAGAGTCAGTCCTAGGCCCCCTTCGGGGGCGAAATGGGAAGACAGACAGACAGATGATGATGATGGTTATGGGGATGATTATTCTTATGGCAATGATGATGGCGGAGATTAAGTAAATGGTGGTGAAAATGATAGCCCATAGCTAGAGACTTCCTTTTGGTGGGGAAAAGACAAAGATAAAACTGCCCTTTAAGTTGACAGCAAATTTTATCACAGAGATTCAGGATTGTTGCAAATGTTGACGACCAGTGGAAAACTGCCCAACCAGGCTCCTTCAGCAAAAATAAGGCTCCTGGGACCACACTTCAATGCTGTCCAGTAACTGTTGGGACAACAGAGTGGAATGAGTGTGCCAAATTCAATCACCTCTTACATAACTGGTAGGCTATCTACTGACCTCAGAATAACTTCCAGGCTCAATACGGGGGACAATTCAAGAGAAGAAGAATAAGAAGAAAAACAAAGTAAATACGATTATGGCCAAGAAGGAAATGATGATGATGATGGCGATGATGATAATGAAAATACAAGCAAAAATGATACGCAATGCCTGATGATGATCTTATTTACCTCAAAAACACTTTCCAGTTGCCTTGGAGGTAACTGCAGTAATATTGGAAATGACTGTGGCTTGGTCATCTATGAAACAAAAAATAAATTACCTCATCACCAATGAAAATTGAGCCTGATGAAATTTCTCAATATTAAAACAGACCTTCAGCTTCTTAAAGCTAAAAATTTAGTAAATTCTAACAAATTACCCATTTACTCTTTGCCAGCTTGCTGAAATATACCGGATTTAAGAAGCTATAATGCCATACATGGCATTTCGTATCTTATATTCGCCCTCTTAATCAATAAAGAAATAATCTGGCATCTCAATATAAGAAGAAGCGTCAAAAGTAGCAAGGAGGCTTGACAGGATTGATCATTTGTAGGTAGAAGTGAGGAAAGTAACAAGAAGGGGGATCTAAGTGCTGAGCTTTTATAATGTAGAAGGTACCTGACAACATTTTACGAATCCCTGCCAAACTTTTGGCTGCTTCCAAACCTGAAAGAAATTTAAAAAGTATTTTGAAGGGTATTTGAAGATTTAAGTTTGATTTAAGAGAATGTCAGCAAAACATGAACCTAAAAAACATAGTGACACTATCATATTGACATTTTCAAAGAAAGAAAGAGTAGATAGAGAAACATAATTAATTATGTATTCACAGGAAGTAGCGAAAAATTGGCCCCAGAAATGATACTTGAGGTACAGCAAAATCTAACAGTTGACAGCACTTGTCATTTTTCATCCAAGATAAATGTAAATTTCCCCATCGACACAATAAAAACAACCATCTGGACAAGAACCTTTTCTGCATTGAAACAAAAATATCTGTCCACCACAAAGCTAAACTCAGTGATTGTGTTCAATGAATAGCAGCACAGATTCAAATCTTACGCGGCTGCTTAGGCCTAACTTAGAAGTCGCGCCAGAGGAATTAACAATAGCGCGGCACTGGTACGCCAGCAAAACACATCTGAATCAATCAGAGACTTTCTAAGTTGTGCTACAATTCAAGCAAAACCTATTTTGCCTATGAAGGAATTTGCAACTGAAGTCAAGAGAACAAAGAAGAAGGCAAACTTGGCACGATGTCTGAATCGATCGTCATGCCAAGTGTCGAGCTTGTGCCATGCCAAGTGTCAACCTGTTGTCGTGCCAGAAAAATGCAGGCACAGTAAGGCTGTGTTACGATGTTTGAAATAGGCCATAGACTATTGCTTTACAACTAAGAAGGTAAAGGTAGTCCCGCATACTTTCGTACGTAGGGGAGTGCCTGTTAGGGAGGGCACTTATCCTGAGCCGTCGGTATGTGGTGTAGTGTGGACAGTTCCTTTCCTCGCCGTCTTTATCTCCCCAGTGTTGCCACCAAGTATCCATTTGCTGCTGGGTGGGCAGTGGGCGAGCATTCAGTCAGGGCATGGAGTCGGACTCGAACCGTAGATCTTCCGCACGGGAGGCATGCGCACTAACAACTATGCTACCTCGCCCTTGCTTTACAACTAGGCCAACAGTACCCTTGGATAAGTGTGATACTAGATCAAACAGGAGGCAAAATTGACTGTCCAAGGGACTAAGCTTGTCTTGGGAATATATAGCTCCTTCTCACCTGTTTATTGATAAGTTTTGCTAAGATATTCATCACAAAGCCAACAAGTCTTGGACACAAGCCGAGTGATAAAATTACCTGTGAAAATGAATGAGAAAAACTACAAACAGGGTTGTAGCTTCATAATCAGAAGGGTATTTGGAGCAAGCCGATTTCCAGGAATTTTAAAGAAAATCTAGATATAGAAACACCTATAAAGCAATAACAACAGACCTCATAACTGGCACCCTAATTAATGACATCACATCAAGAATGTAAACAGAGAAGAACGTCTGTGCTTGGTTATCAAGGAATTTCAAGCACCTTCTTAACCTTATACCGATCACATCGTCGTAAACTCGATTCACATCTATTTTGAATACAAATTCAAATAAATCCGAGTGGGAAAAATAGAATTTTTTGAAGGTGAACAATACTTGTATTGTATCTGTACATACGTAGGAAAAGCCACAGGGAAAGGGCGGTAATTTACACCTCAAGAGGACGCAAGTGTTGGACACCACACTAATGTGGAAGTGATTCATAAATTAATTACGCTTATTCATATTAATTGCACTGAATGATCAATCCATAGCAGTCGATTCAATTACACCCCTCCACAGAAACCTTATGTGTGTTATCTTTTATAGCTTATTGGCCTCTGGCAATTTCTACAAACTGAACATAGAAATACATCTGGTTCCATCTACATACGTTCTGATTGGATTATCTGTTACAAGAAATAACCAATATGGATATATGTGTATGCATACACACACACACACACACACACACAC
>WIPJ01000134.1:276625-286695 GCA_018155075.1 Cassiopea andromeda
ATATATATATATATATATATATATATATATATATATATATATATTCAATCTACTAGTGCAAAAAGTAGATTCATCCAGAATTCTAATTAACAATTGAAGATTGTGATGACGACAAGAATAGAGGACGTAAGATATTAGTACTTGCCATAGAAAAATTTCTCGTCGTCCAAATCTTGAAATTTTTATTTACAATAGGAAGATACTGTTGATAATAGGAAGGGAAGGGAGTTTTTGCTAAATTTTTAATTAACAGAAACTCCCTTCCCTTCCTATTATCAACAGTATCTTCAATCTATTTGCAGCTACACTCTGTGTCTACACGTTTTAAAGAGCACTTTCAGGATTGATGTAGACATCACTAAGATTTTAATACAATGTTATATCAGACGTAAAAGTCCACGAGAACACAACGGATCAGAATCGCTGAAATTCAACAATAATCCAAGGCTCAAGCTTCATCAAGGCTTTGAAATTTTGTGTACTCGAGTTATAACACTGTTTACAAATTACTGTTGTACTAGCAATACAATATTGTTTATTCTGTTCCACTTTTGGCTTGCTTTATATAAAAGTATTACATACTTTGTATATGCTTTATATCATATGAAAAAGAGAATCCAATTTGTCATTTTTAACATAATACGGTAGAGTCTGTTCTCCTCCAAAGAGGATCTCCACTAGCCGCTCTTCAAAAAGCAACAATTTGTGGAGAATAGCTCCTAGGAATAATGGATGACGAGCTCCAATCTTGAACCAAAAAGTACAATTACTTCCAAAAACCAATTAGCCTCCTGTGCAAAAGAAATTCCAGTAACTGGTAACTGGCAAGGCTACATGGCTAGGATGGAGTAAACTGCGTTATAAGAAGTATGCTTAATGAGGAGGAAATCAGAGATATTCAGGGCTAAAAACTAATCCTTGAGAAGGACTCGCATGGTAAAGTTGTCTAGACATGCACATATCACAAGGAACAACGATCACAATGATTTTATGAGTGATGGAGTGGTTATGATTAATATCCGCTAGCATTTTAAGCATGTCTAGCAGTTTAATCTCTATGGTTGTCAGCTACTTAACAATTTCCAGTTCAATTTCAATATTAGCATTCCATTATGGCAATAATTTGACTCTGTCGTGCCTTCAATCCAGTTTTGATTACCAGTGCGATTCATGTTATCATCTGAGCGAATTCGAACAAATGCTGAACTCAGAAATCCCCAATGGGTGATAGGCCATAAGCAGAACTTGCGTAAATGTCTAGTACAATGGTATCTCAATTTTTCATCACTATGCTCAAGATTGGTGTGCATATTGTACTGGCATCAGTTTCCTATGACTTATTGCACGTCTCTTTTTATAAGAACGTAGTTTATAAGGAAGTGGTACTCAGCTGCTCAAAAAGTTAAAGAAGTTCAGTACTGGATTTTTTAAACTTGAAAAAGTTTTTTAGTGTTTACGTTTTTAAACTTCGATTTATCTGTGTACCAAATGCCATGTATGTGATGTTGGTGAACATTTCTGTGACCTTTTTCTTGCTCTTTTTAGTAACAGTAGTTCACCAATGACCCTTAGTCCAGTAAGCTGCCCTGCAGAAGTACATCGTCCTACTGTTTTTGCCCTGCGAAACGGCAAATTTATAAGGTTGGGGGGTGACTCACCACCCATATAAGTTTTGTCCCTGCCCTGCACAACCCATGAACACAGGTCGCAAACAATACGAGAAAAGAGCACTATAAACCGGCATTAACCAACGCTTCTGTTAAAGTAAGGCAGTGTTGGTATGTTGAGGGATGAAGGAAAATTCTCGGTATCATTCAGCAAAAGAGCCTTGGGCACTGGATAAGGAATTCTAAATGTAACTTAATAGCCATAAACAGTGTTGGTCTCAATATAAACCTAAGGTTTATTGCACAACCACAAATGGACAATTTACATACCCTGGAAATTCACTTGAACTTCTGTAAGTTTGAGCATGAACGCTTCTATTTGCTATGTGTAAGGCACCTTCTATAATCCATGTTTACTTTCCTATGCCACGTATAATTGTTTGGATTAAATGCTTGAACGCTGAATTCTACCAACTTAGTGTAGTCTTCCTCGAGTAAACAGAGGTCATGCCCAAATTACAGAATGGTAAATAATCTGACCCACATCTAAGCCTTATTGCCTATGAAAGCTCTTGCAAAAATGTGTGATCTTGCTGTAACAGGGCTGTAAGGTGGCGAAACAGTTAACGGCCAAAGTTCCCTGGTTTGCGGCCTAATGGAAACCCTGTAATGTAATGTTCTGTCAGATACTGACATTCCAGGGCAGCAAGGACCATTTTTGTGTGCCTCAGAATATTGTAGCTTCCAAAAGTAGTTCTCAAATTTTACTGGTAAAGACCTTCCAACCACCTGTGTGGCCAGGGCTATTAAAGTGTGGGGGCATAAATGATATGTTTTGGCCACGCCCCCTATAAAAATATGGCCACACTCTCTTACAGAAATGCCAATTTAATCGAGGAAGGACAGAAAAAACCCCTGTAGTTCAAGCAAGCACTAAGGGCACCAGCTCCTTTTTGTATTTCAAGGACTCACACAGCTTGCTGATGTTAATATTGATTAATTACCTTCAAGAACTTCTTTAAAGACTTGCTACTACCCCCAACCTATTTCCCATAATGCTTTGCTTTCTTGGGTCAAAATGAATCGTCATATCAGAACACATTCTGACAATCCTACAGAAGTCCTCAAAATTTCCTTATAATCAAAAATTCCGTAGACAGGGTTCATACCTCTTACGCCAATCAAAATTCCCTGACTATTCCCTGACTTTTCCTTGACTGATAGTCACAATAACCCACTTTTTCTCTGACTCCCATTTTACATATTTACAAAAATAGGTAAATAAAACTGAGCTTAATAGATAGGTAATGCAGATATACTTGCTATAGTAATATGCAAAGTGATAAAATTCACATTTACTGACAACAAATGGAACAATCTCTTTCCAAACAACCACGAAAGAGTTACTGAAAATGATACGTGGACTAAAAAATTTATTTTCCCTGACTTTTCCCTGACTTGGATAAAGATTATAGAAAATTCCCTGACTATTCCAGGTTTTCCCTGACGTTTCCTAAAAATTGCTTATTTTCCAGGCAATCCAGGTTTTCCAGGTTCAGTATGAACCCTGCTTAGAAACATCCTTTGACAGATTAAAAATTTCTTAGTTTAAGGAAATTTCCCAATATGTGAGAACACTGGTCCAGAGTGTGAGGGTGCATTCCATGTAAAACTCACACCGGAGGTACACCAGTAGCTCCTCAGGTGTACGCCAATGCTGAAGGCTGGCGTACACCTGAGGTGCAAAGATCACAAGAACAGTGCGTTGAGATTTACATTTACTAAACAAGTACGCCAAAGAGTATAGTTTAGGCTATATCCACGCCGCTAGGACGACAGGAATGCTAACTCCTCGGCAGAGATCTTCAGGCCTAACTGCACGGCATGCACCTTGGTCAGTGTGTAAGTGCTGCCGAATAAACCAAAGTTCTGCACACTGGTTTGGTCTCTAATGCTCCATCGTATTGTGTTGTGCTGTGTTTAAAGCAAATTATGAAAATCTTTTTTATTTTAACAATCCAGCTCATAAGCAACCAGAGAACTAGAAGAAGCAATTTTCTGCTAGGCTTTTTCCATTGATATTCTTAACAGATTGAAGCAATGGGAAAGCACCACAATACAATTCATTATAACACCTATCGGGTCATATGCCTTTTACAGGGTAATACAAACTACACATCATTCAGACGTTAACTCATTCATACAAATCAGCGAAACTGATGAAATCGTTCATCCACTGTATCAAATTCACCAACTGTATCTACCCAGTAGGTCAAGAAGCAAGATCCAATCCGAAAGAATTGTTGGTGATTAAATACAGATTGTAACTGGGTATTAATACTGTCACCTTAATCACAGGAGGCTAAAAGAGCCCACATATAGCTGTGTCTGAGAGCTTTGAAAAACGACCAAATATGAATGACCCAAAATGGGGAATCTTAACAATGGAATAATGAATGACTACAGAAAACGACCAATGAACGTCTTTTAAAGTAGAAGCCAGTTAAAGCACAAAAGTTGAAAGTGAGAGCATGCTTTATACCATGGTCGTAGGAACCGGGGGGCACAGGGGACACGTGCCCCTAAACCTTTTCAAAAATTCATATATAAGGTGCCCTTTTTCATGTTACAAAGTGCCCTTTATACATGTGAGGGTGCTCCTGAACGCATGTGGCCTACGTCTCTGGTTTGTACAAGTCTCCCTATCTGCTGCAATACATTGCTCTGCAAAATGGTGCTACTCAATGAACTTCACAATCTGCCGGCAATATAACACTGATACATAGCTATAAACGGTCAGCTATATCTAATCTCTTCCTAAGACACACAGCTAGGCTTTTTGCTGGCATAATTATTACCCCAAATCCAGTAAAAACCTTGCTACTTCATCATCATCATCATCATCATCATCATCATCATCATCATCATCATCATCATCATCATCACCATCACCATCACCATCACCATCACCATCACCATCACCATCACCATCACCATCATCATCATCATCATCATCACCATCACCACCATCACCACCATCACCATCATCATCATCATCATCATCATCAGAAATCATTATTATCGTCATCATCATCACATTCAGAAATCATAAATCATTTGGCTCCACTTACCTTTCATTACTGCCTTCATATCACTTTTTGATTCTATCCCATGTAATGCTATCAGCAGTTCTGATGGTGTCAGCGGACTTGCTATCGTCGATGATTCCGCTGCAAAGTTAAAAATTTTCATTTGTGATTACTGATGGCAGCTATGATTACAATTTTGATCAAAATGTGATTAATCAGTACCGTAAACAGCTGATATGGATTGGGTTGGGGGAGATATTGATGTTGAATCAATGGCTAAAATTGATAATTTAGAGCACTTTACATACAACCTCAGTGAGCTGTTGGGGGTAATGCCTCCTGCTCCCCTCCCCCACTGCCTTCAAGCGTGCGATTACTAGGTTGTAAATAATAACTGCTGTTCAGTGTTAGAAGCGATTTCTTAATCCATATTCAGTAATCTGTTGATCAAGTTTTTGGTTGAACACTGCAACAGAAACTAGGACTACGAAGGAGCACTGGGTACTCGATGTTTGAGGAAAAATATATGAATTGTTGGGGATAAGACTCCTTTGCAGTTCAAGGGCTAACAATCATTTACCAAAAAAGTCTATATGCATGAGAAGAAGGCATATATTCCGGTTGCTTGATTGTGGTCACTGCACGGTTTACGCATGGCAATAGATTCGCCACCAATGATTAGCTAGAATTCACTGGCCTAGCAATAGGTGTAAACAATATGCACAATCCTTGGTATCTTTAAAACAACCACGGCAAAATGATGGATTAAAAAAATTAACGAAAATCTTATGAAAGTCATGATCGTTAACCATTTTACTGCAACTCTGAACATAGCTCAGGAATGTTTCAAACACGCACATTCCCTCAAGGTTTACGAAGCCAAAGTGTTAAAAGTATTTGCTCTTCATTGTAGAGAACTCTGCAAAAAATCCCTCTAGCAACCCCTACAAACAAGAATGGGGGCACTGTGAAGGAATCCCTCGCAATAACAGGCCCTGTACTTTGGGTAGTGCTAAATCTGAGCCATCCCAAAGATGAAATTCACAAGAATGAATGAACAAGGAAACTATTTGGAAATTTGAGAAAAGGACACTCTACCACAGAACAGATTAAAGGCAATTTTCTTGGTTGGTATCAGATATCAATATAGTTTCAAGTGTCAGAAAAATTGATGACATCAAGCTAGGAAATAAGATTCCAATAGGAATCTGATTCATCATATAGAAGAACAAGTAAAAAATAAACTGGTAATGTGTGGGCAGACAATGAAGGCTTACTTTGCAGTCTAAGGGAATATTTTAGATGTAGCTTTATGGCTGGAATCTAATGAAAAATCTAGGTTCTGACAGAGGAACATGACTATTCCAATGTTATGGAAGGGGAACTAGGATTCAAAGGGTGTAATCGGGGTTGGTTTGGGGAGGAATATGGAAACCCTAATCTAGGATATTCTTGTGGGGAAGGAGATGGATAGTAGCCATATACGTTGCATCTAAGCAATGTTGCTTGCTTTTACCAAAATAAATGAATAGTAGGATTGGGGCATTGCTGCAAACCTGAATTCTGCAACATTTCATGTTGATGATGCTACCACATTGGTACAAAAATGAAGCAAGGCGTATGAAAGATGAGGGAAACTAAACTTTATGCTTAAACCGATCGAGAATGTACACTGATGGTCTTGCTTAACAAACTACAGTGATGAAGTCACCTTCTCGGTTTCTTAAAATAGCGAAATGAGGTTTTATTAAAATGCACAACAATAAACCTTCGTTATGCTTTTGATGTTCCGTTGATTCTAGATAATAGCTCATCACAAGCAATAATCCTAAAAACCCGTCTTTATTCCAAAAGTTCCATTCATGTGACGATTATAAGCTGCGGTTCGAGCCGCAAGATACCGTGCCACGAATTTATATGGAAAGGATTCTGCAAACAATGACTAGAAACTAAGAGCTTGATAATATATCTGCGAATCCAACTCTCAAAACTTCTGAATCAAAAAGGGTTAGGGGCGAGCGAGCGAGAGATAGAGATAAATAGATAGATAGATATATCTATCCACCAGCAAATCTACACTGCCTTCAAAATAAGATTAACTTTGGCAGCACTCAAAGCTCCATTTCAAAGGTTGTAAGATTGCTGCTGTACAGCCAGGGAGCTGATAATGGCAAAGAGTGCTTTACCTTCTTCGGCCAACAAGAAAGGCTATGAATAGAAATTCCATTCTGAATTAAAATTACCACACTTTCTGCCAATTCTGTAGAAGTCCTTAAAATTTCGTTAGATTCTAAAATTCCTTTAAAAGATTCCTAGCGAGGCAAAACGTTCCATAGCTTAAGGAAATTTTCTTACAAGTGAGAGATAAGTGAAAAGATAGGTGAGGAACGAGGGGCAAAGGAGAATTTTCTAATTTTTCTAGATACAAGTAAAACAAGCAGCTGGTGGAAAGCTAGCGAATAGTGGAAGATATAACTGTGGAAGATGTCATCAATAAATGCAATCTTTGGGTATAAATCCATTGGGGAAAATATGAAATTATCAACCAGAAGAGTCTCTCGCTTGGATGTCAAACACCAAAGTATAAACAAAGAACCTTATCGAAATTCAGGCCTTATGTTTCTGTGATTCCATTGGGCGCAAAATGAACAGACAAAGTGGCCACGCAGATTAAGGAAAAATGGATGTGTGTGCAATTTCTGTCACAACATAAATGTTACAGCGAAAAGCTTCATACGCGGCATCAAGCCAGCAAGGCTTTGACCACCTTCAATGTATAAATGAGAAAGAAAAAAAGTGTTTTCATGTCCAGACAAGTTATAGAAATAAAAGAGAACGTTAACGTGCGATTACGCAAGGCATCCACTGTGCAAAAAGAGCGATTCACGTGAAATGCATTGGTTCACCTTTCATGAAACCACAATCCAAAGACTCTGCAACTCACTCCAGTATCGCAACTTGAATTTCCACTAAGGTTAACCAGGTCATCCATCACCTAAGCTTTTCTTCATGCGTCAGAAAAAATTCGGTGGCCAAAGCTGTAAAATTAACCACACTAGGCATATGTATCGCTCATCGATTGTAGCAAGCATGTTCGTAACTTGTTGTAAATACTAGTTGTACATTGGAGTGCTTAGAAATTGCCATTAAGAGCAAAATATGCAGTTCTCGCAAGAAATCAAATTTCTGAAGAATGAATATTATATGTGAAAATCAGAGTAATGACGCGAGAGCGTTATTCCTTAGACTCATCTTTCAAATTCTAAGCGACTTGGGCTAGCAAAGTTGACATTAAGGTGGTCCCATAGAATAAGCACCTGATCATAGCTGATAATAATATAAAGAACCCCACAATTTCAACCAGAAAGGCTTAATGCACCTTGATACACGTCTGTAATGGTAAATAGGTAAAAGTGCGTTTATTCATCTTATTCCCATGTCAAGTACACATAATTTTATAAGAAACTGTTCATAAGAAACGAGCACTAGGCTGGCCAAAAAATTCAGAAACTTTACAATCTCCAGTGGTCTACAAGAGTACATTGACTTGCTTCCACTCGTTAATTTGTACGATTTTTGCTTGGAAAGATTCTAACTTGTGATTTTGATCTACTTGGATATTTTTCGGGACGATGAGCGGTTATATCCACCCAGAAATGTTCAACTTTCAAAAAATACTGTGAGTTGCGGTGTCGAAAATAATGCCACAATTTTTAAGTCAAATCAAGAAACTTTTAGTACTACGTGCCGATCTTAGTGTCTTATAAAAAAGTTTCTTATAAAAAATTGTGTTCAGAGACAGGGGTGATTTCTAGGGGGGCTTAGAGGGGCTCAGCCCCCCTAGAATTCTTGCATTGGTTTAGTTTTTCAAAGTTTATTGGCCTTACTTATAAAGTGTTATGATCAATTTTGTACTGCTATATGTTAATTGAGGCATTTCTTATTGTTGATTATACTATATCAGTATTAAACTAAGTTATCATGTTTCCATCTTTGGAAATATGGGCGTGGTTATAGCTGGGCTACACCTAAACTATGGGTGTGGTTGTGCCTAGAGCTCCCTTGTTAAAATTTTTAGAAATCACCACTGCCTATAGACCAGCGTTTCTCAAATAGTGGGGCGCGCCCTTCAAGGGAGGCGCGATGCAGTGCTAGAGGGGGCGTCCATGACCCCGTGGAACATGGAACAGGCATACATATACAAATTTTGTGGATTATGGTCTTATTTATAGCGAGAGAGGGGGCGAAAGAATTTCTCCCTCCATAGGGGGGCCTTGCAAAAAATAATTGAGGGGCACTGCTACAGACCGAGAGGGAGGTAAAAGAAAGAGTTCGTTGGGCTAGGGCTTGATCATGCAAGCCAAGACAATATAACAGGGTTTAAAACCAATATGTAAATCAAAATTCCCTGGTTATTCCCTAACTGGTTGTCAAAAACACCAACTTTTTCCCTGACTATCATTTCACATATTTACAACAAGAAGTAAAGAAAATGGAGCCTAATAGATAGATAATGCACATATACTTGCTATTTCACAACAGTAAGTAGAACAGTTCACATTTACTGACAGCAAACAGAGCAACGACTTTGCGAACAACCAAGCCAATAGTTAATGAAAATGATATGCTGACGAAATAATTTGTTTTCCTTGACTTTTCCCTGACTTGGATAAAAATTATAGAAAACTCCCTGATTATTCCAGGTTTTCCCTGATTTTTTGAAAAATGGCCTATTTTCCAGGTTTCCAGGTGAAGTATGAACCCTGTACAAGGCAAGTCAAAAGCCACGCAACCAAGCAAGTACTCAGCACGACCTTGTACTAAATAGTTCTTCTCTCTATCAATGAACAAATAACGGGCGCGATTTAGATGTGAGATTATCCCCCTTACTGTCTTGGGAAGGCTCTGCACCACTGCTCGGTCAATGGACTACGACATTTCGTCTTTCGTCAGCTTTAATCAGCTTTTATATGCGTCAGCTTTTATATGCAGCTCTGATGTTGTAAGGAGTTAGGAGATTAAGAAATCAAATTGCCTTATGTCTTGCTTGAATATAATCAATGTAGTTTGCTATCAAAGATGCCCATTTAGTTGTACCAAAAGTGTTGGAAAACCCAAATGATATCTAATTTCTTACAGTTAATATGGTGTATCCTTAACTTAACAGATGTATGAATACTAGAAAAGAGATATGAGGATGTCGATTGAGTAATTAACAAAGTTGGCCTTTCAATGTGAAACTTGATTAAAAATAAGCTATATGCGCAGAAAAAAACGGAAACCAAAAAGATGTGTCGAAAGATCTTGGTTACTTTATATGAAAACCACCTTCCTGATTCAAAACCAAGGTCTCTTAGCAGGATTAATGGATGGT
>WIPJ01000134.1:361890-375826 GCA_018155075.1 Cassiopea andromeda
ATATATATATATATATATATATATATATATTTCTTTGTGTATATCATTGTAAGTAGCTTTTAACACGGCCCCCTTTAAAACAGACTTTAGATCTAAGGGGCCACCGTGCTTAAAAATTTAGAATTGAAATGAAATGAAATTTGCGTTGCGATTGTCACTCAGTTGCGAGGGGCTACACTACAACACAACGCACCAATTTACAGTGTCGTGACAGCCATGTCACCTGCAGAGTGGAATGATATTAGCAAGGATTCCTCTTTTGAACAGAAGAAAAAGTTAAAGCGTTGCTTTTTGCAGCAAATGCATTACTAGTTTAGAGATACCTGCAAACAGACACCATTTTTTTAAATATTTGCTTTTCCATTATTTTATTCCAACTGAAATCTTCAAAAAATAGGATTTATGCTCATGTTTGAATATTTCGTTTGGAATAAGAACATGTGTAACTTGTCACATACCCAGTATGCTCCTCCGTAGTGTATTTAATTAGGTTATTCATTTTGTGTTTGTTTGTGTTGTATAGCATTTGTATAGTATTGTGCTTTAGCTTGTGCGTCAATGTTTGCATCATCTCTGATGTACTATAATTGCGCACTCCTCTTCTTTTGTTTAGATTGTAGGCGCGGGATTTTCCCAGTATTGTTAGGCCGTATCGATACCCTGGTTATCATTAGTTTATTCATGTATGATTTATCGTAGTTAATGTTATGTTAGTCTTACACCATTAGTCGTATTGTTTATACAAGCCCATCCCTTCCTTTCCTAGGTTTCCAAACTCCATCTTTTACGTATTTTGTAGTGTTAAATAATCTTAGTCACTATTTTACGTCTGTTTTCGTATAGTATATATATAGCTTAAGTTAGAGTTAGAGAGGACAGTTGGAGGATAGTTGAGTTGAGAGAGAGTCAAGGGACGTAGAAAGCAAGCAAATGTAAGCACAGGCGTCATGGAGGCTGAGGGTAGAACGTGACTCTTCGGTAGTTGTCATGTAGCTATTCTTTTAAATGTCCACAAGACTTGAGCAAAGAGTGTTCTCTCTTGTTGCGATTCTTGGGTTTGTGACAAACTCATCACTGTCAAATTCCGCATGGTTGCGCGTCAAGACAAAGCGGCGGGTATTAAGAACAGTAGCCTCAGACCGAATGCGGGATTAGCCAAGGAATTCTAGCCTCAGAAGTCCTGAAATTTTGACAGTGAATCCAAAAAGCAGCACCTGCATTGAATAGAGAAATTTCTAAAGATTTGAATGATATATTGTTTTATGGTATGGTCGGTAAAAAGCTCCGTACTTTTGATATGTTCTAAACTCTGCTGCTTCATTCAGAAATTGACTTGAAAATTTGCGCATGGTATAACATGGGCCTAGAAAGTTTCAAGCCCAAGCTTGACCTCTCATTCAATACAAGAGCAGCATGCTTATTTGATTCTTCGGGTTTTGGCAGTCATTTTGATACCAAATCCGTAAACGTCGCTGTGAAAAATCGAGTGCACATTTTCGCTTTGAAAATAGAAGCATTGGATTGTGATAACATTGGATTGCGACATCAGTTTGCGACCTATATTTGTTTGAGTTCAGCTTCATAAAGCGTCTTGTCTGCTTCAAACACCTTAGGATTATGCCTCTCCGCTTCCTCTTTCTGCGTCAATCGGGAAGATTGCTCGTCCACGAGTCTAATTACCGGTTTTCTGCTTCGCTCTGATCTTCGAGTAGACATGTTGTTCTTCGATCAACAAATCTGTCAATCATACTGCGCACGCGCAATGTCTTATGCTTCAGACTTTATGATATTTTTACGTGACTGTGAAACGGAGGAAAGTTTCATATCAATGGAAAAGTAAATATTGCAGCTTCCAACTCACCTTTTTGGGGTGTAGCTTGGCAGAAGTTGATATATCAATGAATCAATGAATCAATGAATCAATCAATGAATCAATCCATCCATCAAT
The DNA here is from genome assembly GCA_018155075.1 of Cassiopea andromeda. NCBI lineage: Eukaryota > Metazoa > Cnidaria > Scyphozoa > Rhizostomeae > Cassiopeidae > Cassiopea > Cassiopea andromeda. Next base: position 363,839 of record WIPJ01000134.1, read on the forward strand.
CAATCCATCATCTAATGAAGCCGTCATTCAGTGAAAAGCAACGGTTTGGCCATTCAAGCGAAATCTTCCCTTCAATCACGTCATCTACATAAAAATTTACTGTCAAAACTCATTCTTATAGCACTAGCTTTATGTTGAAACTACTGACAGATAGAACAATCAATCACTCAATAAATCAATTATTCAATCACTCAATCAATCAATCAACTAATGAAGCAGTCATACAATGAAAAGCAACAGCTTGGTCAATCAAGCAAAACCTTTCCTCCAATTGTCATCTACAAAAAAAGCATCACAAACAACGGCAAGCTTGTGTTAGTAAAGAAGAAAGTGACCAATTATCCAGTTCAGAAGTAGCTGGGTGTTTTCGACAAATAAAACTATCAATCTTTTGTCAACTTCCCTTCTAAATAGAGCTTTCTCAAAATATCGCAGTTACCAAGTGCTTGAAACAGTTTATGAATATATACAAAATAAAATCTAAACTACTAATGCATTAGTAAATGGATGTATATTCTAATAAACATGGCATTACTGGGATGAAAAGGTGCATGAATTGTCGATCAGCGACAAGCAATGAAGAATTGCTGTATCTGTTGGCATTAAGGAGGTAGCACTCAAGCTCATGGGTACTGCTTAAGTTCAAGTTGATGGACTGACACTTCTTTTCTCGTACACAGTGCTGTTGACACTTTGACACATTTTGGACTATGTGTTTCTCTATGGCGGATGCATTGAGGTAACTGTTGGGTAATTCTTCCATCGAAATGTATTGAAATTAATGTTCTTTTCATATGACAAAAAAATAAAATGAAATTAATTTTTTAAAACAAAAAAATTAAATTGAAATTGAATTCTCGCCGTGGCCGAGGCGTGCCATCAGCCGAGGCGTGCCATCAGCCGAGGCGTGCCATCAGCCGAGGCGTGCATCAGCCGAAAAGATTACCTAAAAGCGACAGAATGGAAGTATGATTACAGTCTTAAGCTAGATCTTGAAAAGTCTCGAAGTAGAATTTTTTCGTTAGATAGGTTTGTTTTGAAACTTCGCTCGAATTCGTCTTCAAATGTAACCCATGAAAGACACTTTGTTCTCGAGATAAAAACTCAAATTATATGCTAGAAATCCTCAAAATATTTTATTACAATATGTACCATGACTTTCCTTAACGTAATGCAGTGCTCAACGCAAATTCTAAAATTTCAAGACAAACTAAAGCCAAGTCAAATTCAGCCCCGCGTTACTTAATTACCACTTATCGAATGCTAAGCGCATAAAGTTAATACAAAGCAGAAAAGTTCAGATCCAGCTTAAATCCACTCTCTTCATCTGTAAGTGTATTAAAGAAGAAACTGTTTTAGAAAATTAAACCATTTTATCATTCTGTATAAGGTATCTATAACCTTACTCTGTGTATGGTATCTATGAAGTTTGAATAGAGGAATATTTCCGTATGTTTATCAGGTTTTAAGTCCTTCGTTTGACTTGCAAAGCCTGCTGTATCACCCAAACTTACAGACAGTAAACAGAGTTTGGCATATACTATTGATTCACAGTGTGCAAAGGTCCCAGTATTTTCTCCTTTTTCACGATAATATTACTTGTGTATAAATCGCCAGTACTAGCAAATCCAAAATTGCTATGGAATGCTACAAGGCATATCTACCAAAATTCAACGATGTATCATAATCAAAACTACTTTTGAATGAAGAACCTTAATCAATTTACTTTTTAATTCCTCACATATATCATAGGGAATAATGAAACAAAATAAGGAATATCTTACTTCAGTAGCAGGTAAATTTGTCAATATGAATAGCTAATACTCATATACCTCTAAAAATGATAATAAACACAAAGAAAACTTTTTAACTTCTGAAGTAATTTTGGTATATACTAGAATGCATCATAAATCTCACAAATACTATGAGTATAAACCACATTAAAAACTCCATACACTGGAAGTTGAAGGTCAACCATAAAATACCAATTTATAGAATGGGCTTTCGAGAAGGAGAGCAATTGGTGTGTAACATAGCATAAATGCATATATATGTCAAAGCCTGAAAGTGCACTTGGATTAGTACAAGGTCATTTGCCTTTGTTGCAATTGCTATTCAATCATCCCGGGGAAGAATTTTCCTACTTATTTCTTTGAGCGATAGAAGATGAATATGGCTGCATAGCATTAAGGTACTACTTTATATATTTTTACCTAGCATCTAGTGGTAATCTGAATGGGCCTAATGAAATCTAAACAAGCCACTTACATCGAGATTTGATAGCGTGAAAGACCAATTTTCACTGAAAACAACCAAGACAGTAATTTGTTTGCTGCATGATGAATCACAGACGGCCTCAGTTTCACTCATCTCTGTCTGCCTCTCTTTTTCATTGTCAATATCTGCCGTATAAGCAGGGTTGCTACTTTGTACAGATACAACACACTATCTCTTGCAGACAAGCCTATGTGGTTTGGAATCGACAGTGAACTGGTTACATCAACCTTCTCTTGCACCGAAGTACTTTGCGTTGTTGTTGCTGTATTGCTTCGAACCCTAAATTTCAAAAGATGGTAAATAAATTTTAGCAATAAAATGATGGTGTGACCTACCGTAGAAAAGAAAGGTAAAACAAAATGTACAACTCACAGCATAAAATGATTGAATCAACAAGGACATGAAATGTATCAGCAAAAGCGAGTGCGTGTGAAACAAAAGGCATTTGTCACCAAATATGGGCATTTAGAATGAAGTAACAGTGACTCAAAAGGTCAGCAGAAAATTTCCCATAATGCCCAATGTTATCTAAAATCATCCCAAGTTTTTCAAACAATAAAAATGTAATGCTTGGGTGTGAAACTTCATAACAGTGTGAGAATATAAAGGTGTTAATACTTGAGCCTTGTGCATTCATATTAAAGAGTGATATTTTCTTGTAAGAAAGGCTGGCAATAGTTAGGAAGAAAGATCTTTGTTGGGGCCAACATATGCTAATATATGCCAATATATGCTAATGGACGAAATAGAGAAATCAGCTGATACGTTAATAAGCCGTAAAGTAACCTTTCAGAAGTAGCGCTTGCTAATGTCAAAAAGTTTGTACTAAATACCTCAGTTAAATTGCACATCAACATGATATCATTAGCATCTACCACTACAGCAATTCCGCTAAGTCTTATTACAGGAATTAGAAATTTAATTACAGAAATTCTGTGAGAAAAGTCACTATGCTTAGAAGAAAAGAAGTTAGGGTACATGGTGTGTAATGTCCTAAACTTTTTGGAAGAAATGCTGAACAAAGCAGAAATACTGCAATTTCATGCAAAAAATCACCATGAAGAAGTGTCTGCATCATCAAAGACCATGATCAATTTCACAGATTGTTATAAGCTTTCCATACCGGCTATTTCTTTCATTATCTTCATATTTTTAGGTGAGAAATTTCAAGCAGCAGATGGCATCGCCAACATCAAGCTTTGATTTTGACAAAGAATGGAATAGGCTTGTGCTGCTTATTCTAAAATTAAGAAGTTTAGTTTTTTTCATGAAAGTACAGCATGGGATGAGAAAACTTGAACTCGACTCTGTAAATCATATACAATATTGTAGCAAAGATCCATTTATTCCATCGTGGACAAACTGCATATGTCAAGATAAAGAAAGGAACAGACGAAAAAATAGTCCATGGTATTTATCAGAATACAATTCCATCGTCAGAATTCAAAAATATCTTTGACAAAATCTAAATTTGCAAGATTTCAAAAATTCGACCTGAAACTAAATTTGTAAATTAGAAAGAAACAACTAATTTTTGTGGTCTTGAACAACCATGAGGCAACAAATATTGAAGCATCTCACATTCTAATAATGAAGTTTGTTAATTGTGATCAAAAAAAAGCAAAGGAAGAGTTGGCTCTATCGACCATGAAAAGTGTGCACTTGTACCTTGCTGCACTTGTACACTTGTACCTAGTTTGCTACTAAACTACGGTCTTCCATGTCCCATACAAAAATATCTCCATTGGAAAATCCAACAGCCACTAATTTACCAACTGTTGAGCAATCCATACACGTTATATCATTTGATAAGAAGGGGTTGCTGAGCTGAAATAAAAGAACTAAAATGTAACTCCAGAAAAAAGACAAAAGAAAAGCGAGAAATTCCACAAGCAATCACAAAAATTAACATAGGAAAAGCTCCATATGGCTTCTGTTATACGTCGTGCGGTCGTGCACTTACTCCAGCCTTGACCAAAGAGATGAGTTGAACGTTCTCGTCTACTAATATGCATCACCAAAAATCATGGCGATACTTTGTCTCCTCATTGAGCTGGATAGAAAAATGACGCTTATACAGACTACAAATTGAGCTTTCTTCAACTCTTACCAATAGCTCTATAGTTTTCAGCGTTATGTTGGCATTTGCCTTCCACCTAGCTTGACACAACTTTAAAAATTAGGCTAATAATAATAATACAAACTTTATGACAATAACTGACAAAGCTACTTTGTCGCTTTGCATCACTGTCAAACAGCTTTCTATCTATGGAAGCTTTTCGAGCACCTTTTATAGTCGTAGTTCTCTCCGGAGTGTTTCCAGTACGCACGTGGTTTACTTTTATGTGAAGAACAGTATCGTATAACAAATAAATATCATTGCTTGCATCAGCAGAATCCTAAATAATTGTCAAATCAACATTTATGTTGCAGTTAAAGAAAAAACACATACTTTGCGGCTCCAATTACAGTCGTTGGTAATCATGGAAGTGAAAGAGTTGGTGATTTAAAGAAAGAGAGTGTAATTGGAAAATGATTTAACTGGTCTGACCAATCAGATTCGCTGGATGATCACATGGGTCAACATAGGGCAAGCATATGTCAGCCATTAAGCGCGCTTTGGCTTCATTGCTAAGAAACAACGTGCAACACATATCTGGTCTGCTTCAAAGCAACAGACCACTTTCGAATCAATACCTACACTGCATTGTGGGATCGCTTAGGGGGCAAACAAGACAAATTCTTCTATAGCTTGTTCTTGGTGTAATGCTTCTATAGCTCGTTCTTGGTGTAATAGCGATGGCCAAATTTGAAGGAAATGGAGGTTGAAGGAAATGAAATGAAATGAAGGAAATTGTAGAAAGTACCGTATTTTTCGGACTATAAGGCGTACCGGATTATAAGACGCGGTTTCAGTGAGCGGATCTTTTTCATATACAAGACGCACCGTATTATAGGGCGAATATAAAGCAAAATAAAATAGTCTTATAGGATAGAATTTATTCAAATCATTAAGTTGTTGTTGATTGTTTAGATTACTATTTATTACTATTATTTAGACAGCATAGAAGCAGGGGTGATTTTTAGGGGGGCTCAGGGGGGCGGAGCCCCCCTTGTTAAAATTTCTCATAATGTTGGTGGGGCTCAGCCCCCCTAAAACTCTTGCATTGGCTTGGCTTCTCAGAGTTTATTGGCCTTGCTTCCAAAGTGCTATGATCAACTGTGCGCTGCTATATGGTTATTGAGGCATTTCTTATTGTTGAATATACTATATCAGTATTAGACTAAATTATCATGTTTCCATCTTTGGAAATATGGGCGTGGTTCTAGCTGGGCCACACCCAAACTATGGGCGTGGTTGTGTGTAGAGCCCCCCTTGTTAAAATTTTTAGAAATCACCACTGCATAGAAGGATGAATCCACGAGATTTAAAACCTGCAGCGATCATGCTTGGATAATCAACTGGAGTCGCTTACGCAGCAAGCGAAAAGAATAAACTTATATCAGCGACAAGCGCCCCTTTTGAATTGCGGTGATGGTGAAAAAGGTCAGGACAATATCGGACAGTCAAAATACACTGTTCATACATAAGGCGCACTGGAATATAAAATGCATTGCCGATTTTTTAACAAATATAAGGATGTTATGTGCGCCTTATAGTCCGAAAAATACGGTAATGCCATACGAGGTATTTATGAATTGGAAAGTTACTGAACTAAAACTTTATTTAAAATCACGCGCAATCAATGAAAGCGGCAACAAATCAATCCGATAGCCCGCTTGCACGGCAATAGTACTTTTAAAAAAGGTGTTTCTATTTGTTAGAATTAAATCAATGCATTGGGGTTGTCCGATTTAAAACAAGTTGGACTTCTAAAAAGATCACACAAATTGTATTTGTCGACTAAACTGCGAATAGTAACTCCATCTACTTTGCAGTTGAAATTACCTATCAATATTAGACTTTCATACTGGTGACAACGGCGATGAATCATTTTGGGATCATTGAATTAGTACGCACGCACCAAAATAGTAAAAATTTGACCCTCCCTCCCCCATCGTACGTACATGTACGCCTGCTAAGACCCCCCATTGCGTACATAATCTTACTAATCTTTGCCCAGTCAATGGTTGCGATGGTCTTCATAGATTTGTAACAAGCATTAGATAGTGTCGATCACCATATTCTCTGTAGGAAGATGGAATCTTATGGCGTTTTGCATAGAGAACTGGCCTGGTTTGGATCCTACTTCAAATAGAATCTGTCGGGAGTCCCAATTGCGCCTGCGTCATTCACATTAATCATTCTTATTTACAAGTTGTGTAGGAAGGTTATTACATGCAGTTATATGTGTAGGTATTACGCTGAGTCTCATTATGAAGCTCAATATAGGAAAATTAGTAATTGCTTTTGTAGCGTTTTTTAGATAAACAATTAGTCAATAGGATGCAATTATTCATATGTTTTTCTTAATTTCTATTGGGTAGAGTAATCGCAAACTTCGATTCCTTTTGGTTGTGCTATTTTCGTAATTCCTCATTTATCATTATATAAATCGTAATATAATCTAACAGAAGATATATATGGAAAAATAGATAGAGATATAAAAAAATAGATAGAGAGAGAGTGAACTAGAGTATCAGAGTAGTACGAAGTGGTACGATAGAGTATGAGGTATATGTCCGTTTGTGATGGGAAGAAAATTGTGCAAACGTACACTGGCGTTTCTCTGGAGTTATTCTATTAATCTTTTCCTCAAATTAGGAAATTGAGTTCCTAGAGAATCCAGTGTACTGCAGAGTAAGTGGTGTCGACTCGCAAATTGAAAATATCGATATTATATTGCCTCAATGGTCATGCCTTGGTCCACTCCTTTTTCTTGTTTATATTAATGATCTGCCAAGAACAGGAAAACATTCAACAACTTCCATGTATGCCAAGGGTCACCAACCTCCGGCCCCAGCTACCACATAATCCAGCCCCAATACTAAGAAAAAAAATAGCATTTGTTTGAAAAGTAGTATGCTGCTATAACAAGAGTACCCCTTAATTGAACAGAATTATCTAGAATAGGGTTCTATATTCCCAGCATCTGACCCCGGCATGGGCAGTGCATAGCGATGTTGGCCTCAAAGCGCAAAAAGAGTGGTGACCACTGATGTGTATGCTGATGACACGAGCCTGTGCTTTAAATCCAAGGATTTAACCCGGTTAAATGAAGTTTTAAGCTAGGATATCTCACACCTAGTTGATTGGTTGATTAGCAATAAGGGATCATTCACAAATTACGTCACGCAAAGGAGGTGGGGGTCTTTTGATTTTCGTGACAAAGTGTGACAAGGGTGTTGTAAACTTTATGCTCTTGTGGATCAGTGCAAGACTTAACAATAAACTAAACTTCTCGTTGGATATATAACAGCATTGAATCAACCCAATATTTACAATAATTACATAAATCTTGTTCTATGTTGAAACTCTTAACTCAAACTCGTAACGTTACACTACTGGCTGTGTACTCTTAATCCGAACTCGTAACTCTTAATCTCAACTCGTAACTCTTAATCTCAACTCGAAACTCTTAATCTCAACTGTGAACTGTAAACTGTGAACTGTAAACTATAAACTATGAAGTGACTGCTAAGCTCGATATACGACTAATTGCGGAGGAGTGCTACACGTGACAAATTATCCAACAAAGGGAAAGGTGGGTTGTCTTTGGTATGTAATGTCATATTTCAAACAACTTGATTTTTAGCGCATTTGGCTTCAAAGTAGCCCAATTTTCAGAACAAATTTGGCTCCACGTCTAAGAATAATTTGGCAATCCTATTTGATACCATTTTGGCAATTTTCAGTTTGTCATTTTCACCATATTCAACAAACAGACAGTAAACGCAGTATTGCGAAAGCAGGAACATTTCCTATTGAAATTCACCACGTGACGTCACACATTGGGGGTGGGGTAGTTTTGACTTTGTGACAAAGTGTGATAGTAGGTGTTTTAAAAATGCGAAAATTAGTGTGACGTGAAATGTGAATGGCCCCTGAGCTGTCCCTTAATGTAGCTAAAACTCAATCAATAGTTAGAAAAATCGAGTCCCTTAGATGGAGGGGCCCTCGACTACCAGCACCTAAAAATGAAATGATGCATTCCATGTTCATCCCATGACGGGCATTCTTTCAGTATTCTGTTACTACGCTACAACAAGGCTACCTTCGAAATGGTGAGGCCTAGTCAGTGGTGTAGAAGAGGAGGGCGCAGGGGGCACAGCTCCCATAGCTCTGACTCGAAGGGGACGCAGCCCCCATGGTCTTTAAGTTTCTTCGAAGTAAAGGGCTATTGCGGAGGAAATTTTTCTTTAGAAGACAAAATGCTTTACTAAGCATTTGTGAACAGGGACGTAGCGACCGGGAAGTGCAGGGGTGTAACACCCTGCCAGCTTTGGGAACTTGAGAAATCTCATGTAAAATTGGGTCATTGCATCTTCAAAATCAAGTAATCTTTGAAGAGTTGTAGGCTACATAATGCCTTTACAACGGTTGAAAGAACGCACAGTAAAAAGAAGTATTTACTGTATTGCAAAACCAATCTCAAAATATCATTCTCATGCCATATACGAAGCTTTGCTTTGAAATTTTTTTCGTCGGGCCCAACCATCCTCGTCCCTATAGCAGACTCTGGATACGAACGGATATGCAACACACCCTCTGTGAATTTTGCTAACAAAATATTAACAAAGTGGCTATCTTATCAAGTATACCGCATTTGCAAAAACCAATCTCAAAATAACGTTTTCCAGCCTTCCGAGAACTTTCATTTGGACAATTTGTTCTCCCGGCCCAACCATGGTGGGCCCTATAACAGATACTAGAAAAATGCATAGCACATTGAAAGTTTTCGATAGCCATGCTCACCCTCCTATCCCTACCGCATGTGAATATCCGAAGAACATTGCTTTAAGACATTTGAATGAATAAAGATTGGTGACAATAGAACGGCTTACCAACCAGGTAAATTCTACCTTACACTTACACCCCCTCAACCAAAGGGGGACATCCCTGCTTGTAAGAAACGATTGGTTTATTAGATTTTGACCATTAATAACGCTTTCTTGCTGGACAACTTCTTTAGATTTTTAGATAACAAGGTGAACCAAGTTCTTAGTTTCTTATAAGAATAATCGAAAGAAAAGCGCCCCCCTAGCTATCGATTTACTTCTATACCATTGGGCCTAGTCATAGGCCTTCGTGGTTTCTTTATTGCTTTGTCAACTTCACTCGAAAGTGCTTTTCATTGTACAGTCAAATAGGCAATACACTCATTTATAATGCCATGTATGTACGTATATAAAGGGGACGTGCATTGGGGAATAATCTGAAAACTTTTTTCTGCAAACTCCTAGTAAATATATATAGTATAAAAGTAAATGCTTTTTCAGACATAATTTTTGCAATTGATGGTAGATATCGATAAAACCTGTAAAATGTCTAAAGAAAAGCTTAATTATAAGCAACCAGTGGTAGACATTTTCCCATTTTTGGAAGGGGGGGCAAAACCTCATGAAAGCTATAGAACGTCATGTAAAACTTACGTGGACAACCTTGACTGACATAGTGCTAAAAGTAGACAAAGGAATCGGAAGGCTATAGTTAAAAAAGCACGCAAAAGGAGGGAGTGGAAAATGGGGATCTGGGGACTTGTCTTCCAGAAAAATTCCTGAGATCACGGCCTTGCCCTTTGACTTCCTTATTGATTGACAGCTGAGAAAAATGAATTGGGTAGTCACAATATGAAGGGGTGAAATTGGAAATTTTACTTCAAAATTCAACATAGTTTAGAAGTTATGTGCATTTGAAGTTTAGCTAAATTTGCATTAAATTATCAATGGTGGCCATTATGAATTCTGACAATTTTTGGGGTGATCTTAGTTCATTGTCAGCTTCACAATACTTTGCCAACTACTCTGGCAACTTGCATGCTCCCTAATTCATATATGGAGAACTTGAATATGAATTCAGATTTTGCCTACTTTCTGTCACTTCCACACAAACTTCCCTTTTCTCCCTAGGCCCATAATTTGGAATTTCCAAAAGGACTTTCACAGATTATTTTGAATATTAGAAAAGGCAGGGTGTGACAAGTTATATCTGGTTCAAGTTTGAACCATAGAGTAATCAGATAAAGATCTTACCTTAATTAGAAATTGATAAGGGTATTTTTCCTTATGTTGGAGATATTCACTTGCAAACTTCAGTAACACGTATGGCTGTGACTTGACATCAATGACTACCACTATAATAGGTCTCCATTATGTATACAGAAAAAATTGCCAAAGATGTGTCTTTACAACCTAGTTAACACTCATCATGGAATATATTTTATCATTACATTCTCTTGAGGGCCTCATACTTTTAGTATGTTACTATATATATATATATATTATAAAAAGCAATAGCCCCTTTTCTAGCTTGTTTGCTTTTTTGCGAAACACCCCTTTCTCTAGTTTATATGCCCTTGGGTTTGGGGTGCAATAAACCCCCTTTTCCAGAAATTTTGGAGACATATGTGGTTACACTTGACAATAGGGGTTGGCCCACCAGGCTTGTATGTATTGGCTTTGCTTCCAATTTCTAGTGAGCTTGCATGAAGTTGGAGCAAAAATACAGGATACAGGCAATCTACACTCACTCAAATCTGTTTCATAAAAATTTGACTGTCAAACAATGGCAAGCAAATGAGCTAAGAGTTGTTGATTCAAAATAATATTTGTAGGAAGAACAAACCAATACATTGCAGAATGCACAGGGAGTTATTATCACAACACCAGTCTTTTAAAGAGGAGAACAAAGTAAATGGCAGAGCATGATTCATGAGGCAAAGATACATAAAGATCTTCAACCACAAATGCAAGGAAATCAATTAGAGAATAGGGAGCAAGCTTTCTCAAAGCAAAGTAAAAGATGTTGTGCATTTACTCATAAGTGGTATTCCTTCATTGGATGAAGTCAACAAAAGAAAAGACAGCTCAGTTCATTTAACAGATATTGACGAATACAGCCAGATGATTCCTAGATTCTTGCAAAGTCTAAAGGATCTGAGGAAAAGTAGCCAATCTCTGTAAACAGAGAATTACTACTTTTACTCAGATGCTTTAGACTGCAAATCATACTACAAAAAATCCTAACATCCAACTTCAAAAAGTGAAGGAAATAACCCAAGTGAAAAAAAAATTTGCAGCTAAAAGATGTCAGAAAAGCTTATATGATTGCTTTGATACTAGAGAAAAACTTGCTACATGTGTTAGCACTGAGGTTGGATCACCAGATTATGACTGACACTGTAAACTATTTGACTAGCTAAATTATTTGTAAAATTTTAAAATATAAGTAATTTTGGTTTCATACCCCCTCCATTCTTTAGCAATTTGTTTGAAACCCCTCCCTTAAAATAGTATTTCTGTTATATACCCCCTCAAATAGCCTCCGCCCCCCAATGACAAATAATTAATGGCCACGCCCTTAGTACTAGGACGTGAGCTAAGTTTCCTATAAACATTGTGTACTAGAATGCAGCTTGGTAAGGCAAATTAGCAAAACAAAACAACACTTGATTCATAGAGCAGATACTAATAATTGCACTGACGCAAAGAACCTCTAAGTTAGCAGCAATGAGCAGCACGTTAAAGCTCCATCAACTTTGCTCAATTCTG
>WIPJ01000136.1:13077-30424 GCA_018155075.1 Cassiopea andromeda
GTGTGTGTGTATGTGTCCTCAGGAGTGGTATCAAATTTGTAGATAAAAGAAGAAATTGTAAGTGGCACTTGTAGTGAGGACTCGGTGACTCTATGTCTTTCCTAACTGCGAGTGTTCACAATGAAAATGTATAGTAATCGCTGTTTTAATGTATTTGTTTATTTATTTGTAAAAAAAAGACTATTCCACACCCAATTCTATTAGGCATCAAAGAGTTGCAATTTAGCACGACTTAACGTACAAATACTTCACAAAACGCTATGGGTACTAAAGCAAAAATTAATTATAATGCTGAACAGATTCAAGGTGTATTATCCTGTTTGAGTACAATCGACAAAGTTGAGGCTGTAATGCGTCTTCAGAAATAACTTGATGTCAAGTGGCCAGCTGATGCAGTTACAAGTATATACCTGATATTCCACAAAACAGAAAATCCACCTCAACAATGACATTAACGATTTCGAAATGAAGATCAGGCTAACAAGCTTGGAGATAAACTCACAATAATCAAATTTAATTAAAAATTGCTCTATTTAATATACAACAGCCAACAGTTCAAAATTGTAGATGTTGAGAATGAACTTACAAAGAGTTCAACTTTAAGCTGTTCCAACTTATATTTCGACTGCTGGAGCTCTTCTCTCAACAGATCTCGTTCTTGCTTGACTTCTTCGAGCTCAGTGAACATAATTGGTGACGCTTCCGAACCAACCGTTCCTTGCTTCAATGAATTTATGAGCTTTTCCTTGGCCTAAAAATGATAATTGTTAATTGATCGAATGAAGAACAGTGTATGGCTCGGCACCATTGCTTCAGGCATTTACTTATCAGCAGGGGGGAAACGCTCATTGGAGGGGGCTTTCATAGGTTTCTGCTCTGCAGAAGTGGATTTTGCCATGCGAAAAACTCATCTATAATATGATGCCAACATAACACCATTGCAGTGGTAGTAAATATAAGATACAACGTCATGTGTACCAACGATGAAAATCACCATTTCATTAACACCAAGATGTACTAATTCCATGTAGAACGTCATGTCAGAGATGAAATTATTGACTTGGTTGTATACTAAGCTAAGACAAATTACAGCCTCCAATGTTTTGGAAATGGAGGCATGCATGTCATTTCACTGGAAGTGCAAAGGTAAGGCCTGCAGATACTGCCAACGTGAAGCGGGAGGAAGTTGGAGGTCTGGGGGTTTGCCCCCAGAAACATATTTTAGGACCGCGCCCTCTAGAATGCTGGAAAGCGCCCTTTTAGAAGGTGGGAAAACGCCATCTGAGAACTTCTTTTTTGAAAAATTTTTCCCCGGCCCAACCATGGTAGGCCCTATAACAGACATTGGATACAAGAGAATGTCTAGCACGTTGAAAGTTTTCGCTAGACACGTTTACTCCCCTCTCCCTACTGTTTGTAAATAGTCACAGAACATTAAGACAATGGAATAAATAATGATTGGTGGCAATAGAACAGCGTATTAACCAATTAAATTCAGGTATATTCAGTGTTACACCCCCTCAACCAAAGGGTTCTCACGACCTCTATATGTGTAGATGGTGACCTGGTTTTCGAGAGAAGCACATTGCCCCTCCTGAGTATAATCCATGTAGCACATGCCAGATATTTGTAGTAATAAGTGTCCTTCCTCGATGTACTGGTATGAGATTGTTTTGCACCTACCATTGGGGAACATAAAGGTAATAACAACAAGAACAGTATACGTAGCCTTTCCTTTTGAATCTTCAAATTTCGATGAAACTAGATGAAGGGACAAGTTCCTCCATGTTATCATGAAGGTCAATGATAAGATCTCCTACAGTCTGTTCTACAAAAGGGCATTTTCCGACGTTCTAGAGGGCATTCCCTCAAAAGCTTTTCTAAAAGCAAGCTCCCAGACCCCCATTTGTTCCTTGCATAAGTAGCAAAAAGTCTATTTTGGGACATACCTGTTATCTTTTGGCACAAATGTGTAACATGCAAAGTCTCAAGGCTCTTAACTTAATTTCTATAGCTGTATCCCCCAATCCAGTCCAGCTGTCTGTGGTCTGCATAGCCTACAGTTGCATATATCGCCGTTCCAATATTTAATTGCTTTATGTTGTGTGGCAAATCTGCCACAGTTTATTTCAGAGGCAGGCTAGAGTCTCTACTCCAAAAGACGTGATCCTGTGTCTTTGAGAGTTCGGATGCATTTTCATTTAGTTGTGGCTGCTGGGGAAATTGGGGCTTTTCCCGCAGTTCCTTTTCATCTTTCAATCGTTGAAATAATTTTACTGCTTTTTGACACTTTGAGAGAAAAGCTAGGTACTTTTGCGCGAAATGCAAGAGCAGTATGAGAGCACCTCTGGCAACTACTTCGCAGAATCTGTCCGTCGATATAAAAACTCGGTCCCATGAACACACGCCCTGTTGTGAAGGGCCGCAGCGGAGGACTAAAAGGGGCAATGGGCTCTTGTTTCGGGCACTTCCGTTGCGCCTTCTCAGTATACTCTCCCTATGCTCCCATTATCAACGGCTATTTAATATGCATGCGTTGCATATGCTAGCAGAATTTAGAATTGCATTGGAATTGAGAATTGAGTTGAGCAGAGTATAACTTGATATAATCGATCTTAGAATAATGTAAATAGCTTCCATTTGATTGATTAATTACAATAAAATTCACATCTAGTCCTTTTCTTATCTCATGCTCGCCCAATTTACAACACGCTTCTCCTCCTAAAAAAATTTGCATTTGCGGTCCTGCATGCATTTAGACAAGGCTTGAGTACACCTCAGACAATTTACTGTCCATAAGGTAAACAAGCGCTCTACTCACTACACTACCCTGTCTACCCTAAGAAAGTCTCACATGAAGTATGTCCAACGTGCAATATATACTACATAAGCAACAAGAGGAACTTCGAAAAAAATGACGTTATCCCTTTAACAATGAGGAGGAGAAGCTAAATCCTTGAACAACAAATTCTGAATATACCCCCTTGAATTGTAGCACTATGAAAGATCCTATTTTTTCAAGGAAAAACGCAACTGTAGTTCAAAATCCTACAAATTTTGTGCCATGAAATACCTAGCCAAACTCAGCCAGTATTCAAAAGAGATGTACAGACCTAATTTGGGTTAATTTCGCGGTAAAACCATCCAGAGGTGGCTGAATTCGTTCTATACCCAAAAACAATAAAGCATAAACCATCTGAGGAACACATATTGATTGGGCATGTGTTCTGAGTTCATGTAGAGTTAATGTTGAGAAAAATAACGACAATGCATCTGCCAAAGTAATTTTCTCTGATTTTCCTCTGAAAATAGAGAGTAATTTGTCTTGTTTTCTCAAATCACCCTGTTTCAGATGGCGAAAACAGCTGCCCTTGTCCCACTGAGAGAGTAATTTACAGGAAATGAACAAAGCGAAACCTGCAAAATCCGAGTTGCTTTATCCTTATATTCTTTAAAGTCACGCTGAGCAGTATCAGCGGAATCCTTGGCCATTCGCAGATTATGATCCAAGTCTTTGACTTTTGCTATAAAAAGAAAGTCATTGATTATTTTGATGAATAATCAAAAACGAAACAAAATTGATGAAAAAAACTCATACGACAAAATGAACGGGAGGTCAATTAATTCAAACATGTTTTTTTAAAAAAATAAACTTTCTGCCTTCAACCAGGATGCTTCTTAATATTTTATCAAATCAAGCCTTAGATGAATCTCAGCTGTTTTTTAAATCAGCTTCCAACACTAATAACAACCCAAATAACACAACTGTGATTTAGGTTTTGTGAAGCACATAATTTAAGTTGTACCCATTCTGCTTCAAGTTTGATAAAAAAATTTTCTTGCAAACACAGCTCTTTCAAGCTAAAATTTGAAACCCAATTTGTCGTTATTTCTCAAATACTTATCAATTTTTGTCCACTTTCAGACATATTTTTCTTATAAATAAGCGTCCTAGAAAAAAAGCGTGTAAATTGTTTAATAAAGACGAAGCACTGGAAGGGTAGGGAATCATGAAAACCACCACTTTATAAAAAAAGATAGGATATACAAAATGATGATCTCAGAACAAGGGAGGAAATGCAACAACTAACAGCTATTCAGAAAATGCTTCTTCTTCAAAAAACTTCCTACGAATTCAGTGCTTCTCAACTAATTTTTGCAAGGCCCCCCTATGGACAGAGAAAAAATTACGTGCCCCCACCTGCTATAAATAAGACCATTATCTATAAAAATTGAATACGTATACCTGTTCCCCAGGTCATACACGGCCACTTTAGCATTGTATTCCGACCCCATTGAGGGGCGCGCCCAGGGATGTGCCGACTGAGGGGCGTGGGGGCGTCACGCCCCCAAACTGTCCAATTTGCAAGAAAGTTGGTCAAAAGGCAGCGTGGGCAACAGTATTTTCTGTGACCTTTTTTTAAGTAATACTAGTTGGTCAATTGGTCAAACGCCCCCCCCCCCAACAGATGGTGTCTCGGCATGTCACTGGGAGCGCCCCACTATTTGAGAAACACTGTACTAATCCAACTGCTAGTCTGGTGATCAAATAAAGCTCACCTTTTTCATCGCTTAACTTAAGTTGCAACGTCTTAACAGAATCCGCCATTTGAAGCTGTTCGTTTTGCAATTTTCCTCGCAGATCCATAATTTCACTCTATTTAAAAAAAAAGATAAAATCTCTAAGAATGACAAAGTAGTCAATAAACAAATAAATGACTCTAGACAGTAGTTTTTAACGTAGCAAAACATCAGGAAAATTGATTAAGTGCTAAAACTACACCCAACTAACTAACATAGTACTCAAAGAGAAAAAAAGCAAAAATCTTGAAGAAGCAAAACTCTAACATACTGGGAAAGAAATTGCTGCTACCTAATTCAACCGTTTTTGTAGAATGTTTGCTAACTTATCTTGGGCTATAAGCTAGTAATTTGCTTGTTAACTATTCAGTAAAGCTTTTCATTAAACAAAAACTTCGGAGCAAAACCACATGGATCTTCCAAACTGCAATGGCGTCAAATAAGTGCTACCCTCCAAACGCCTATCGTCCGTAAGCCGACATTCCGATACTGGATTGACCATTTTTTCTATCCTATAAAACATTAAATACTAGTATAAGATATATCAAATTAAACATGCTTTTGAGAAGAGTCTATAGCCAACAAAAGATGAACGGAATTGTTACCTGGGCTCTACTAAACTCAGCTTGAATATTTTTCAATTCTTTTTCCTTTTCTTCCAGCTTTACTTTAAATGAATCTAATGCTACACTTTGTAGACCTGTCGAATCTGTGTGGTCTTTTAAAATCCTATAAAGACGAAAACAGCGTTAAATTTCTCTTCTTCCTACCTAAACAAGTAACTCTTAGATGTACACAATCGCCTAATACCTGTAGAAAATTAAAAAAAAAACCATGGCTTCGCTATTCAATATATTTTATAAATAACCAAATAAAACTCAAATATACTCCTATACGCTGGAAATTTCTTTTAAAATACTCTCATGTCAATCTTTTGGCCTACGGTTTACGAACAACTTTTATTCCTGCAACTCTAAAAACATTTTCTCCTGACCTCGCACTCTTTTCGTCACATATTCAATTCAAAGGTGCAGAAGCAATGAAATGATCAATTTCCTGTAATTATAGCATGGATCCCTTGAGATGATGTCTCGCAACCTCGGTTAGACCCCTTATCTAGGCCCAAAACACTCCACATTGAATGCGACATGCCATTTCTGACAGCAGACACAGATTGAACTTGACACCATACCTCTCATTTTCAGCGGTCAAATTTCTGAGTAGTTCAGTTTTTGAATTCAATTCATCATCAGCCTCTTGCATTCTTACTCTAAGAACAGCCAATTGTGAGTCCTTCGCTTTCAATGTTTCACTTAAATCTCTTTCTTTTTCTTCTACACCACGAACAATCCGATCTTGCTGCATCATTTGATTCTGAGCATGCTCCAACTTTAACTCCAAATGCTTCGCTCCTGTAATGGAATGAAAACCATTCTGAGTACTTATTCTAGTTCCTCTAAAAGGAGGGGGGAGGAAATAAAAGGGAGTGCTCATATCGGCCAATTTTTAATAGAAGGGGGAGAACCAATTTTTAATAGACGGGAGGGTGCGAATAGAAGAGAGGTGTTCATGTCGGCTGGATTTCAATAAAAAGAGGGTGCCAATAGAAGGGGGTATGCATGTCGGCAGCTTTTCAATAGAGAAGGGATGCTACGAGAAGGTGGTCCATGATGGTAAATTGTTTTATTAAATGGCAACTTCATTTTCTGCTTGTTCTGATCATGGTCGATTTGTAAAATTTAATGGAAGGGGGTGTTAATAAGCAACGCGGGGAAGGAGAATTCTCTCGAAATTAATAAACAGGGGCGCCCGTCTATTAGAGACACTACAACAGGAAAGCAATAAACACTGGCTACTGGATCGGTAAGGTGCCATTTGCCTACGAGTGTCTCTCGATCCTACGTGTACTGGTAAAGGACCATTCACCCATTACGTAATGCCTCTAACGGGGATCCCTGGGGGAGGATACTTTGGTCTGTCACAGTATTGTTTCGCTCACGTAGAGGGTTACGCTATAGTAGGGGCGTCGATACCAGGAGGACCGTGGATGAACTGGTCCCCACTTTTTTGTAAAAAATAATGTGTTTCACTTTCCTTCATACTTTTTTGCAGAAGACGGCAAAAGACCATAAAAGGTCATTTGTACCATAAAGACTATGTCCCATTTGCTAATATTCCAAAGGCTTTAAAAATGATGCTGTACCCAACACAGGTAAGCAGAATTCAGAGATTTTTTCTTTGACCTTGGTGACCAGTTCTCAACGCTTTCACTGTCGTTTCGACTCCCCCTTTGGGGCCATTTAAATATTATGCTATGCAAGGGGGTGGGGGTGTCTCTTGATTTTTGTGACAAAGTGTGACAAGGGGTGGGTGGGTTTTTTCCGCAGTGTGATGTCAAATTTTTAAATAACGCGATATTTAGCACATTTGCTTCATAATAGCAAGTCGGGCCCATTTTTTAGAACAAATCCGGCTTCATGGCTAAAAATAATCTGGCAATCATATTTTGATGTCATCTTGAGGCCGAAAAAGACATAATATGCATATTATTACGAAAGCAGAAAAATATCCTATTGAAATTCATAATGTGACGTCACACATTGGGGGTGGGTGGGTAGCCTGGAATTTGTAACAAAGTGCGATAGGGGGTGGTTGGGTGTCTAAAAACGCCAAAATTAGTGTGACGTAATATATGAATGGCCTCTTACAGAGCAGGTCTTTAAAATGTTAAAGTTTTCGTAACACAACGAGTAAATAATCCACAAGTATCTTGAAACGCCATGCTGTGCCAAGACTCTGTCAAATTCTAATGCATTGGTCGGGAATGCTGGATAATATGGCTTGCGAGTCAGATGTGGCTCTTTTCAAGACTGCATCTGGCTCTCTGACTCACAGACAATCTTAGCAGACTTTCTTCAAAGCATTGATAAACAGCAGATACTTTCGTTAAGGCCTCCAAGGTTACCACTGGTGTTGTATTCAGTTGTATAATTGCTCGATTGGCCAAGTTAGTGACGAATTGGAACATTTTTGTTGTACCATGCGACACCAATGCCCAATTGTATGGTTCTCGTGGACTCAATTTTTAAATACACGTTTTTTTAACACGAAAAAGTTTATAAGAAAATGAGGCTCAAATGGTTAACATCTTAAGAAAATCGTAAGAAAATCACGAGGCTCAATTTTTAAAATTTAGTGTTTTTATTGGCCAAAAATCGATACTTCGTCGATATTGCATTCCAAATGTTAAAGATGGAATTCAAATTCAAGCATACAATATTAAAACTGAAAGTTTAATCCATTTTAGCCAGCTTATTTCAGTAAAAGTTTAAAAAAATGTAAGAAAATCTAAGGCTCAATTTCAGGAAAAGTTAAGAAAATTGAGAATCAGGCAAAATAACAATTTTCTTATAAAAAAAAGTGTATCAGGCTTTCAAGGCTCTCTAAGGCAAAAAGCTTCCTGGCTCCTGCTCTAATGGTTTGGAACATGGTGACTCAGTGATCCAGATACTTTCTCATGAGATTGCCATGGAGCAATAAAGCGGAACAAAATAGTCAAATAGCTAGGGGATATAGGGCTGCTCATAGAGAGATGATGGCAAAATATACATGAACTCTACTAATATAGCCCTATTCTTGTAAAGTAATATATCTGTCAGCAATTGTCTGCTACTTTCCGTACAATTCTGTCTGCGCTTGCTCAGTACGAAATGCTTGTGATTCAATGGTACTGAAATTTAAAGCGTTCTTCTTCAGCCAAAAGGCAAATATAGCTTTCCATGGCTTGGAACGGTAATGCCAGACACAGAAGGGCATGGCTAAATGAATGAAATGGCTGTAAGCAAAAACGTAACACAAGCAAAGTTCTGCAAACCACCAAAGAAGAATATGTGTAATCTACACAGCTGGACTACAAAGACCATATATTGGAGAAGTGGTTCCCAACACGGATTTGTGGTCTCTTGGGGGGCAGCGAAGGGTTTAAGGAGGGCCACGAAGGAACCATTCTCTAGTGGAATAGTTTCCTGCTCTTTATTTTATCAGCCTGTGTCATGTTTGTTACCTGTTTGCAGAGATAATTTATTTATCATGACATACTTTCCTTAAATTTGGGAGTCACAGTGCTAGAAGATGCCACAATTCGGAGATAAATGTAGTGACAACACTACAAGTTTTTTTTAATAAGAAAATCATTATTTTGTCTGAGCCTCAATTTTCTTAACTTTTCCCGAAATTGAGACTGAGATTTGCTTAAATATTTCGTAACTTTTACTGAAATAAACTGGCTAAAATGGTTTACACTTTCGTTATTAATGTTGCATACATGAATTTGAATTCCATCTTTAACATTTTGAATGCAATAACGACGAAATACCGATTTTTTGCCTATAAAAACATTTAATTTTTGTAAATTGAGCCTTGTGGTTTTCTTAAGATTTTCTTAAGATTTTGACAATTTGAGCCTCATTTTCTTATAACTTTTTTCTTATAAAAAATACGTGTATACATTTAGAAGATGTAATAAACAATATAACAAGGATATTTATGTTAATTGACAAAACAAAATAAATTGAATTCTCCAACCTTCTTCTGCTTCTTTCAGACGTTTCATAGCACTAGCTAACTCTTCATTCAAAGAAGTAATTTCCCCTTTCAAAAGTCTATTCTCCAACTGCAAATTTGAGACTCTGTCATCTCTTTTTTTAAGTTCATTTTCTGTAGATTTCACTTCAGTTTTTGGCTTAACATTCCCATCAATTTCATCTGGTATAGCTACATTTTCCAGACTCAAAGAAGGTAGCTCTGTATTATCTACTTTTTCCATTTCTTGTGATGCTGGCCCTTCTGTCATAAAGTAATGGAAATAAATCTCACAATAAAATGACAAATTTATGGAAATAAGAAAGTAAAAAATTAAGCCAAAGAAACCTTAATTTTAACTCATATATCCTGAAATCTAGAGCTCTAATGTATCTTTTGCATCCATATTCAGCAAGTAAAATACAATAAAATTGGCTTAGTTAGATTTGCACATATAAAATGCATAACTATTGAAGACATATATTCTAAATTTCAACAATCTCAGAAACAGGATGACGAGAATTGAACACTATGTTTTGTACGCAAAAATATTTTCCGCTGTAGATGAAAATTTGTGGAGCAAAGAAGGTAAAGAATATTTAGAAGTACATTTCTGGAACAAGGAAGACAACAACTATTTAGAAGTACAATTCTGGAACAAGGAAGGTAAAGAATATTTAGGCAGCTAATATTGTGTAAAGTTCCTTCCATAACAATTTATGGCATTGAAGAAATGAAGTATCTTTGCACTGGCAACTCACCCTTATCAGTAGGCATCGTTTTTTCAGACTTAAAAACAACTCCTGTTTGACCATCTGGTTGTTGAGCATTCTGTGATGACTTTTGTTTCACTGGAGTTGAAGTAAATTGGGGAGCTCTCTTCTCTGCTGTTGCTAATGAGCTTGGGCCACTATTTAAGAACTCAAAAAGCTGTTCATCAGTCTTCTTTCTTGAAGTACTCACTGGTCTTTGGATACTCTTGGTGACTGGGACACTAGTTCTGGCTGTATTGGGAGTAAGTAAGAGGCAGTCTTCAATAAAGTATCTAGGCATAGATTATGCATTGAGACTAAAGTTAAAAACTTTTTAAACTAGCATCAAATTGCAATCAGTACCAGATATGAAAGGGAATAAGAGTAGGAAGTGCCATTAAGTCAGAAAATTATCTGCAAAAGTGGTTGACCAAAAGCTAAACATATATTCCTATTACTAAGAATACTACTTTTTTGCATGAGCCTCAAATTCTTGTACACTTTTTCTTATGAAAAACCAGTGTACTTGAAAGATAATTAGCTACTTCTAAATCACTATGCAAATTAAGCACCTCTGCCACCTTGATTTTCTTGAAAATTCACCAATGCTTGCTATAAATCTCTATCAATATTTTCATTCTCTTGTAATATGATATTGGCAATAGAAAAGCACAAAGCTCAAGCTTTTTGAATTGAAAATGCTATTTATATGGAAACTTCAATGAAAAAACAACATATCAATGTGGTTTTAGCTCATGCTGTGTGATGCCAGAATTATTAAAATAAAAAAGTACCTGGAAGGCTTTGAATGCTTGCTGTTTGATATTGATCATTTGTAACTGGTGCTATGGTCAGAGTTCCATCTTGATTTGTCTCAGAAAGAGCAGCATATGAACTTGTTTCAGGAGAATGTCTCTCATTCTGAAGAGCAGATGCTGTTGACTGGTCAACTTTCTCTAGCAAAGCCTCTGCTCCTTTTGCAAGGTCACTTAGCCATGACATTCTAAAATAAGCTGTAAAATATTTTTCATGGTAAGCATGAAGTTAAAGATACTATAGAAGTTGCTAGTAGAAGAAGGAAGGGGTACAATTCAGAACCATTTCGCTAGAAATTACTTACTGTAAATAACCAAATAACCACCTGGGGGTGCTTACACATTTTTTACAAAAAAACCACTATTTTGCCTGAGCCTCAATTTTTTTACCTTTTCCTCAAATTGAGCCTGAGATTTTCTTAAACTTCTCTTAACTTTGCAGCAATAAACTGGCTAAAACTGGTTACACTTTCTTTATTGTGTATACTCGAATTTCAATGGAATATTTAACATTTTGAATGTAATAATGACATAATATCAAGTTTTGGCCAACAGAAAAGCTTAATTTTGGAAATTGAGCCTTGTGATTTTCTTAAGATTTTGGCCATATGAGCCTCATTCTCTTATAAACTTTTTTCCCATAAAAAATGTGTACTTGAAATGTTTTCTTAATCTAGGGTAGCTATTTGAGTAGGGCAGTTATTTGGCAGGTGCTCTTATTAAACATTGCTTGGTAGGTAACAAGAACAGAATTCTTCCACCATAAAACACTCTTTTTTTCCCTTTAACTAGACTAAACAGCAATACTATGCAATTAAAAGTCAACTTCATCATCATCAAGTCCCTCAAAAGAATTTTCAAAATCAAAAGTAAGTATTTTCATTTTGATTTGACTTATGAAGAATCTAAAACTGTAGTACGACCACTATGGCTACAATAGAAGTTGCATGCCTTTCTAACTTGGCTAGTATAGAATCTAGGAGCTAGAAGGGATCTAATTAATATGTATTTAGAGTCACAGACCTTGATTTCATTGGCACATGTCACAAGAACTACAGCAGACCTGTCAAGTACCACAGTTTTGCTGTAGGACTCATGGTTATAAAAGAAATCCCAGGATCTCACATTTTGTAAAGAGTTTCTCAGGGTAGATTCTTAAATCAAAACAATAAAAATCTCCTCCCAATCTGCTATCTTTGATGAATAAATGCTGTGTATCCACATATTTAACTTACAGAACTGTTCTGATATCCAGAATTCCAATTTTTCTTAGCAGTTCTATTGTGTCTGCATGATCATATTTTCTAAACTCCTTTGACTCCTCTGCAAGTTTGCACTCATGTGCAGGAACAGAGAATATACTTTCTGACATAATTGAGTTCTTATTACAACATATTTGTATCTATAAAACAATCAGTAAATTGTTTGATTTTTTCACGGTTTTTTCGCAAATCTCAACGTTTCTTAAGACATTGTTATGAAATCTCAAGGTTTTACATCCACCAAACTTGGCAGGTCTGCTACAGCTCAAGCTAGGTAAGTCAGCTGTAGATTCTATTATTGTGAACTTGTGAGCCATATCAATGTAAACAAGAAGTTGAATCTTAACGGGTTTTTCAAGCAACATCTAATTATGCATTCAAGCTATAATATTGCCAAAAGTAGCCATACTTTCCTTGGCATCATATAAAAATCTCCAAAGTTTAACAGGAATGTTTTTCTCACTGCCTGTTGTATAATACTCTTGATGATTAATCATAAGGACTTAGCCCAAGAAATGGCTGTCTGTCCAAGAAATCCTCCTTGGAGTTTGATATGTAAGGTCTTGCATTCTGCTTTAACTTACCTCACAAAAAGAACATAAAATTCACGACGGCTTTCCAAAAACTTCAGGCAAGCTTCAGTTGCTGCTTGATGAAATACAAATTCTAGTTTCAACATATGCAACATTTAACACTGAACCCCGTTTTACGTGTCAGCCTCGATGTCATTCTTGTAAGCAATACAAATAGCACCAATGAATAAGTCTTCAATGTCTGCCAAAGTCCTTGGAACAGCCATACAGTGTTATGAACTTTCCACCTCCGTCCTATTTTCGCTGCAGAAACGACACTTCTGAGGCCCCTTCCCCCTTCATACAATGCTGAATCGATAGCCGAAGCCCTTATCTATTTGGAAAGACATCATTTCTCCCTCCAGTGCTATTCATATCACCTTCAAACAATAATGTTGTACGAGGAAGGGGATTTTGTAGTTCGTCTACAGCATAAATCACAGGAAGTGTTTCAATACTTTTGGTAGACATTGTAGCTAACGGTAAAGAATAAATGCCACCAGGGCCGCCGAGAGAATTCTGAGGACCCGGGAGGGGAAAAGAGATAGATGAGGTCCCCTTCGAGCGAATCGAGCAGAATACTGTCAGGGTCTAGAAACTAGCTTTGGGAAATTACTGGCGATTTAGTTTATGAGGCCCCCAGACCTTGAAGCATTGAGTATGATGAGACCCCTTTGAGCACGTGATCCTGGGGTAATTTGTCCTTCCTGCCCCTCTCTTGGCGGCTCTGAATGACATCCGTCAGTTTCAGGTAATGTACACGTTTTCTTTTATAAGAAAATCATTATTTTGCCTGAGCCTCAATTTCCTTAACTTTTCCCGAAATTGAGCCTGAGATTTTCTTAAATTTTTCTTTACTTTTACTGAAATAAACTGGCTAGAATGGTATACACTTTCGTATACAATATTGTATACTTGAATTTGAATTCCATCTTTCACATTTTGAATGCAATAAGGACGAAATACCGATTTTTGGCCTATAAAAACACTTAACTTTGGAAGTTGAGCCTCGTGATTTTCCATCGATTTTCTTAAGATTTTGACGATTTGAGCCTCATTTTCTTATAGACTTTTTCTTATAAAAAGAACGTGTATTTCTGAATGAGGTCTTGCAACTATCCGTCAGAACAGAAGCTTTTTCCATTTCGCAAAAAAGCCAGGCTATAAATTTAAGAAGCTTCTGGAACTACAAGGAAGAAGCTAAGAAATTTTAGACCAACAATTCATTGAAATCGTTACCTGGTTTAACACAGCTTAAAGTAATGTGAACATGGACATTGCTTTAGATTTCAGCTCGCACTTGCGTAGTATTTGTTATAATACTAACTCATTAATGTTTTTCTTATATTTTTGTTATTTAGTTCGTTAAATTAAGAAGCCGTTACTTCTAAAATTTGGCCAACAGTTAAGGGGCTTTGTGGCTTTTTATTGAAAACTATGCACTTTTGCAGCAAAAAGAAAAGCGCTCCGTATTCCCTCCAAATAAACTTTTCTGTGAGCCATTGAGCGCGGCTTTTATTCGCTTTTTCAGTCATTGCAGTACATTCGTTAACCCACTACATTGCATTCGAGTTTGCTTAAAACTGTGTAAAGTATTTGAAATTGAATTTGTTAGTTTTGAAACTTTTTGACGTTGTCGCAATGGCAGAAACTGGCAAACGAAAGTTACGAAAGTGTTGAAGGCGGCTAACCCATTACTACTCCTAAATGCGGCTTCTATTAGAGGGCGGCTTCTATTCGAGAAAATACGGTATTCTCGAGATCACACTAGCAGAGACTTGCCAACTGCCAAACAACATTATGCAGTGCTTACGCCAGGGTTAAATTTTTCTTAACTTTTACTGAAATAAACTGGCTAGAGTGGTTTACACTTTTGTTAATAATATTGCATACTTGAATTTAAATTCCATCTTTAACATTTTGAATGCAATAAGGACAAAGTACCGATTTTTGGCCTATAAAAACACTTAACTTTGGAAATTGAGCCTCGTGATTTTCTTACGATTGTCTTAAGATTTTGACGATTTAAGCCTCATTTTCTTATAAACTTTTTTCTTATAAAAAAAACGTGTAGTTATTGGGCAATAATATTGCACAATTTTAATAATTTTACAATATTCATTTAAACTTACTGATTTCTCTTCTCTGGAAATGACTCTTCTCATCTTTGCAGTACTACAGCACGAAAAAGCGGCAACATTCTTTTGACATACTTAAAAAAGCTTTTTTCGTCTGACACTCGTCAGAGTATGGAAACATCGGATAGTGACCTAAGAGTTAACCGAAATATATATACAGATGCAGTTACATGTGATATGCGTCTAATTGGCCCAAAGAGTGGCCAATTAGGACCTATTAACCATGTAGTCGCATCTGTTGACTGTTAGGTCACTATCCGACGTTTCATACACTGACGAGTGTCAGACGAAAAAAGCTTTTAAGTATGTCAAAAGAATGTTGTCGCTTTTTCGTGCTGTAGTAAAGTTCTGTAGTACCAAGAGACTATTTACATACTTTCCATTTAGTAGAAAAATTGTATTTTCCATCTGTAGAGAAACGAAAAATGAATGTGATAGACAAATGATAACTTCCCATCTTCTAAGCTCTCATTCTCTCAACAATAAAAAAGCGAAGAGAAGCTCTAGTATAATTAATGTTAATGAAACCTCCTGGTATATTCCGAGCTAAATGCTTCAAGATTCCGCAAATGGCTATGTGTATCAACATCCACAAGAATTATACTTTTTTTAGTACAAATTTTCAAAATTTTTTCAAGAAGTCATTTTTCCCTAGGATATCAACTTGATCAAAAGATCCAACTCTACATCGCCCAAAAGTTTTGCAAAATTAAAGACATTATCCAAAAACTTTTAGGCAAACATTATCCATTAAATTTTAACGTTGTTTTTTTAATTCTACAAAAACGAGTCTATCAAATGATGGCTAGAAGCATTTGATACTGTAATGCTCCTCGTTTCTCTTTGAATGTTCTTCAATTCCATAGCAAAATCTGCGTCCACATCGCAAAAAACTTGTAAAGTCGAGATATCATCCAAGATATTCAAACAAAACAATATCAATTAAATTCTATATTTGCTCTTCATCTATATGAACGAATCCTAAATACACGACGACGCTAAGGTGCTTAATACAAGGGAGGGTCTTATAGTCGGGGCACATTTTCCTAGTGGGAAATCTTTTCAAAAATGAATTAACGGGGGGAGGTTTTATTAGCCGGGAGGGGGGGATTTTCCAGATAGTAGGCTTGTCATGTATAGCCTTGGCCAAACTGAGCAACATTGTTGCCCATCAATGTTTCCATCCATGCTGTTCATTTTCATGCTGTCAGAATATCGTGGCCAAACTGGGCAACATTGTTGGGAAACATTGCTGTGCTAGCTTTATTTTGCTTTTCCAGTACTGCTTTATCAGTTCCTCCAAGAGCACAATTCCTTCATGAATTTCACTCTTTTCATTGATCATGAGTGGATCCATGGCATGTTTGGCATCTGAAGAACTTTGTCATTATCTAATACTGCTTTTATATCTATTTATGAGCGCATGCAAATATCAACTTGAGTTGAATTGTTGCCTGACATGGTGGCCAAACTGGCAACATGCAGCTAGTCAACAAATTTTGCCGGGAAATGTTTAAGCATGTTCAAGCTTTTGAGTTACAAATTTTTCATGGATTTGTCGGCCAACATGCTGGCCTAACTGGAGAACATTTCAGCAATATCTAAGGTTTTCCTCATGTCGCTCTAAAATCTTGCACAGCTTAGCCAAGGCTTATTAAGTCGAATTTGTTTGTGTGTGTCAACGAAAAGTTGCTATGATACGCATAGCCTTATTTTCAACTAGTGCATATCAAAGCGATATAAAAAATGCTAAGGAGTTTAAGAAGCTCTTCAACTTTCATCTTATGCATTCTAAAATATATAATTTCGCAAATTAATTTATGGACCGCATCAGAGGCTCTAAAACTGGTTAAGTAACATGACCGTCAAAAACTTATCTGGTCTACCAACCCTTGGTAGATTTTTTGCAGCTCTTGATTTGAAGAACTTTCTGCACACAGTGAAAGCTACATTCCTTGAGCGGCCCACAATTGTCGCAATTTCACGATAGCTTTTACCATTATTGTTGTAAAATACAATCTCCAAACGCTTCTCGTACGATATTTCAAGACGCTTCAAAACTCTTACTGTATGTCACAATTCTAGCCTTGAACACTTTTAAGGTTAATATTTTATATCAAATGTATGTTGTCTAAAGTATGTTATATAATATGTATGTATGTTATATAATATCAAACGTATGTTGTCTAAAGCTTTTAACATAAATGGCCTTCGAAACTTCGATGGGGTACTAACACTTTTTGAGCGGCAGTGTATAACTAACAAGAACACTGAATACGCGAATGCAAGGCCACGATATCTTTTAGAAAATATAAAACAAAAAAGCTTCGTCCTGACATAATTGACATGTGCCTTTGAGCCTTTGACACTTGAACTTACTAAAATTAATAAACGAGGGAGGTCTTAATAAAGCCGTGTCCACACTACACAAACTAACCTAGGTTCGCTCCAGATTTCAACTAACCCAGGTTAGATTTTCCTAGTGTGGACACAACTAACCTAGGTTCGCCCCAGATTTCAACTAACCCAGGTTAGATTTTCCTAGTGTGGACACAACTAACCTCGGTTCGCCCCAGATTTCAACTAACCCAGGTTAGATTTTCCTAGTGTGGACACAACTAACCTCGGTCCGCCCTAGATTTCAAC
>WIPJ01000136.1:30515-59959 GCA_018155075.1 Cassiopea andromeda
CCTCCGTTCGCCCTAGATTTCAACTAACCCAGGTTAGATTTTCCTAGTGTGGACACAACTAACCTCGGTTCACCCCAGATTTCAACTAACCAAGGTTAGATTTTCCTAGTGTGGACACAACTAACCTCGGCTCGCCCCAGATTTCAACTAACCCAGGTTAGATTTTCCTAGTGTGGACACAAATAACCTAGGTTCGCACCAGGTTAGTTGTTAAAAATGTAGTGTGGACACAACCTAGGGCAAGCTAGGATAAGGTCCATCGGGGTGGGAAAAATCTGAAACATAAATAAGCGTCCCCAGACGTGTATTAAGCACCCGAGAGGGGCCATTTCGCTTCTATAATAGCTCCTCACTATTGACTACACGTTTTTTCTTTATAAGAAAACCATTATTTTGCCTGAGCCTCAATTTTCTTAACTTTTCCCGAAATTGAGTCTGAGATTTTCTTAAATTTTTCTTAACTTTCACTGAAAAAAACTAGCTAAAATGGTTTAAACTTTCGTTATTAATATTGTATACTTGAATTTGAATTATATCTGTAACATTTTTCACAATATTGATTTTTGGCCATTAAAAACACTAAATTTTGGAAATTGAGCCTCGTGATTTTCTTAAGATTGTCTTCAGATTTGCACGAATTGAGCCTCATTTTCTTAAAAACTTATTTCTTATAAAAAAAATACGTCTACTTGTCGTTGATTTTCTTTGACCTCTATGTGAGTACAATAAGAGACCTTTTTAAGGCTTCGACCAACAAAGATCACTATTCAAGCCTAAATGCATGAAACTCACCATGGCTAGCGTATTGTTCACTTTCTGCACATGAATTCCATATGCTCATGACTCGAGAAATCTTGAAATGATATCCTAGTCTCGCTCAACTGTCAATTTGAATTCCATCTTTAACATTTTGAATGCAATAATGACGAAATATCAATTTTTGGCCATTAAAAACACTACCTTTTGGAAATTGAGCCTCGTGGTTTTCCTAAGATTTTCTTAAGATTTTGACGAATTGAGCTTCATTTTCTTATAAACTTTTTCTTATAAAAAACGTGTACGTTATAATCTAGGAAGGATGGGAGTTAGGGGTGTCCTGCTAAAGACGTAACTAAGAGGCAGTGTTGTGGGAAATGCACTTGGATCACGTCTTTGGCCACGCCTATCTATGCATTTATGATAGCAATGTGCCTGTCACTGCTGTGTATGTGACAGTTCATGAAGAACGACCAAGCTAACATAGGGTTGGAAAGCTAGATCACGAACAAATGATCGCATTCACTTTCCAATCAAAGCTACCAATTTCACGCAAAGCAAGTCTATTACTATAGTAGTTGGTCTTCTGTGTTTAATGAAGACGAACACTTTGCTAGTCGACAATATTTACTCTATGCAGATTATTCTTTTTCCATTTATAAGATTGTACCTTTCCTCCCTCTACATGTTGTAAATGCATTTTCAAGAACTTCTCTAAACTAACAGACATTCAGGGTACAGAAGTATGGAAACGATGGGCCTAAAATTCCATTTTCTGAAACGGAGTATAATACTGTTTGAAAAGTTTGCCATTTGTGGCCACGTTCTTAAGTTCATGAGGGCCATCAACTCCATATTTTCGTACCCTGAGCGCATGCTCGATAGAGGAGGGCTGGACTCTAAACACTCTCCTAATTTCAACAAGGGGTGTTGAGCCCCCGAGCTCCCTCCACGGTACCTCTAGTGGGAATGTTTCTGTTCATTGAAGGGTCATTAATAACCTCTACGATTTCTGTCTTTTTGCTACCAAGATCATTCTTTTCATTAAATATAAACCTCTTAGGGTAATCAATTGTTTGGTTTTTTGGATGCAGCTCCGTGCTTGTAGAACCGCATGATCTTGCTTGCACATTCCCATTTGCTGCAGGTATTTCTGCAAAATTTCTTGTTATCTGCATTTGTATGCTTTGAGAGCAAGTTGCTACATTGTCAATAAAAAATCTCCTTTTAGATGGAGGTTCGTTTGTAATCTGCTTGTCCTGTTGGGCCAGTTGTCTTTCCGCAGCATTCCGGTCGCTTGATTCCTTCGTTTTCTCTCCGGTCGGTTGTTTATTTCCAACAGTTGAGACCTGCGACCTACCAACAATCACAATTTTTCTGACATTTTTGGGGGGCGGGTTCTCAGTACTGATGCCGCCATCCTTATTTGATTTTCTCTTTTCATCACTCTTTTTATCAAAATCGTGACTAATGTTCTCCTTCTCGAAAACTGGAGGACAACCTTTCTTCGCGGAATCTCGAGCAGCATTTTCTTTCTCCAGCCGATTCTTCAGTACCTAAAGGCAAACAACCAACTGACTGGCGCAAGAATGTTGACAAATGTGAACCTGGTGAAAACATCCCTAAATCCAAAGATACTTCTTAAGAGAGAAGAATTCTTCAATACATTCGTGAGTGATCGTTAAGTATCTGTTATGGTGAGTGGGGGCTTTTTGAGACAGATATGTAACAAAAATGCAACTTTAAGGAGGAGTTTTAAGCAACATACAAAAATATGGAGGGATATGAAATAAAGACGAATTATATCTCAGAATTTTTATAAATAATTCAAATATTCAAATAGTTCAAAGTTTCAGTCATCATCTGATGATTAAACTGCAGTACCATGACTTAAAGCAAGTTTTTCTCCAGAATGACAGCAATCAAATAAGTTTTTCTGACATCTTTTAGCTGTAAATTCGGGAGAAGGTATGAAAATTTTTTTTACATCTGCTTTAGGTGTATCAAGTAAATTTTTGAATTGTAGCGTGAAATACCAAAGTTATTTGAAAATGAAGAAAAAGCCTCTACCTCCACCCCCGCCTTTCATGTCAGGTATTTCTTGAATGCCAATGGCAGTAAAGGAGTAATAGATTGTCAATTGTAGGGTAATTCAATTTATATATTTTATTTTAAACAGGGCCAATTGAAAAACTCAATTTCACACTTCGAGCTGTAAGCCAAATAGGCCTGTTTTTAAGAGATGTGTGGGGGTGTAGTTTCTGCAGCGTTGCCAATAACTGAGATGAGCCAAGCCCGTTTTTGTCAGCAAAATAGTAGCTCCACACCCCCAAGAAAAGTTCCTACAGGGTTCATATCCAAAACGCGAATCAAAATTCCGACTACTCCCTGACTAATAGTGAAAAAAAACACCCATTTTCTGTACATATACTTGCTATAGCACTATGCAAAGTGATAAAGCTCCCTTTTCCTGACAACAAATAGAACAACAACTTAGCAAAGAATCATGCAAAGATTTAATGAATATGATATGTGCCTTATACAAATTATCTTCCCTGATTTTTCCCAGATGTGGATAAATATTATAGAAAATCCCCTGACTATTCAAGGTTTTCCCTGACTACTCGCAAAAATGACCTACTTTCCAGGTTTTCTAGATTCAGAATGAATCCTAACGGCCCTGATGCAGTGGCGTAGCCAGGATCCCACCTTTAGGGGGAGAAATAAGGGTGTGAAAAGGAGGTGGGGGCAAAAAGGTGTGGACCCAGGAGCGAAAGCAGGGAGTTAACTAGGGGTTGGGGTTCCATAGCCCTCTTTCATGGGTAGCAATGAAGTACCATCTGATATGAAGAAAGAGAGAGTGATGGGGGTCAGTGGGCTCAGCCCTCTGGAAACTTTTTTGACCACACCCTTTACAAATTAAGAAAATGCCCTTTGGATATAAAGATATGCCCTTTTCCAGATAGAATAGAGCAGTTGTATTTGCTCGTTTAAAGCTACCTACCTACGTATTGGTTTTATTGTAGACTTGAGTGTTTCTTGAACACCAACTTTTTATCATTGGGGGGGGGGGCAGCCACCCCCTTCCATCAGTTGTAACAGCAGATTAAAATGATAATAGTTACTTGAAGAAAGTGCTCACCTTCTGATATTTCTGTTCTACTAGATCCTTAATGGCCAATGGTCTTAAAGGACCTTGAACACCACCATCTCTTCTAATATATACCTGGTAATGACAGAAACAGCTAATATTAATCTTACAGCTCAAAAAATCTAGATCTATCAAAGTGCTAAGTATATGTAGTAAACCAGTGGAAAAATTGACACAATTTTGTCTTCTTGCAGGGTTACTGACCTGCTAGGTAGCTATTTCATGTCTAAAACTCTTGCCCCTAAGTTGAGGGTAAAGGCTGGTGCCCCCCCTCCAAGACAATAAATTCAACTACATGGTTGCCATTGGGTAACAGGGGTGTCAAATTGACCTTCAAAGTGGATGGGCCTAGTCAATAAAGTTGAAAATAAGCTCAGGTAAAAATATTAAAACATGCTACTTTATGAAAAAAGTAGGAGGGCAGTGCCCCCAGCCCTCCCAGTTTTGACACCCCTAGTAAGATCATACTAATTGTGTAAATAGGACTATCAAGTACATAACTGCAAGGAAGGACCCTAAATGAAAACTTTGATCCTCTAAATGAAAAATTAGGTCCCCTAGACAAAAAATTCTGTCTGGTTTTGCCCTCCCAACAAAAATATTGAACTGGAGACAACCAAATAAGACTTTGACCCCATCCTCCCAATGTGATAGTACAGGTAGGTCTTGTCCCTCCAGGATAATTTCTCCAGCTACATGCTTGAGCACTATCTGAACCCAAATGCATAGAATACAAAGCAAGACATTGGTAATCTTTACCTCATGGTTGCCAGTTTCATAAAGGTGTCTATCATCTCCTTTATAAATATGAATCTCAACAACTTTGAGATGACTATCGAGAGAGGAACTAGTTCTTTTTACTGGTAGGAATTGTACGCTAAAAAGAAATCCATTCAAGCTATAGTGTGTGGCATCATAATGTAGACAGAGTGTATAAAAACTGCATCCTCCTGGAAACATCTATAAGGATGAAACTGCACATGCCAGTGATGCAGTTTGAGAAAACCTAAATTGTGGTGATAAAGATATACACCAGGCATTGCAAAAACTCATGTATTTTCAAGCAAAAACTTAAGATTGAATTATGCTCTATGTAGACTTAAACAACAAGAAATATGGTACTGTAAAATGTCCATCTACAGAGACCTCCATATTAGGGTACCCCAAAACATTGGAAAAATGTTTCTGTCCCAAAAAGTCATATGATAAATTCTTTACAAAAGTAACTTTAGAATAATAACATCAAAAGTAACTTCTATACAACAGAGTCCTCCCTACAATGGATAGCCTTATCTTTCCACTAAAGACATTTTCATAACAAAAAACTTCCTCATAATGGACAATAGCTGTTTAACTTCACAAAGCATGGCTAAGACTGAAAAATGATTGCATTAAACTTCTGAGGGAAGTATTATCTTTCTTCAACTTCTAGTGTGTCAGAACATATTTTATCAAATAGTTTTTGACAGAGCATACTTTAGAAGATACTTCAACTTCTAGGGTGATAGTTTCATCATAATGGGTTTCTTCAAAGGTGCTCCAAGTAGAATATCAAAAATCATGACACCTTGTCCATTTATGGAGCTTCCACTGCATTTTGAGAACTTGGCAAATGAGCGCAAAAGATTCATAGAGTCACAAAAATCCTAATAAATGACAAATTATGCCTCATTGGCTACTAAAGATCTCTAATGTTTTCAAATTTATGACAGGAAGAGTCTTATTGATTTTATGGCAAATAATCACACAAATCATAATGCCATTAAAATTGATGCAAAACAGAAAGACTGAAAACATTACTGTCATGAATCTGAAACAAGGGACAAAGTAACTTGTGTACTAAAGAAAAACAATGAAAAGGTCTGGCAAGTGAATTAACTCACAAATACATCTCTTGATTAACCACAGGCCTGAAGCGTTCAAACTCACTCTTCACTGTATCTTCAAGTTCAACTTCTTGTTTCAAAGTACAATAAATACCAGTTACTTGCCCTTTGAGGTAGAAGTACAACAAATACAACAAAGTACATCAGTTGTCATAAAAACATGTGATAAATAGTATCTCAGATAAAAGGAAACAATATTCTAATATCAAAGCTAACAAGATTGACATGGACTGCACTGTTTATCTTAAAATACAAGTAATACTTCCAAAATTTAACAGTAAGTATAAGTATAGACAGCAAAGATGTTCTGCATCATAAAATAAAAGTCCCATACCAACAGACCATGACAAAATGATAAAGTAAGTAAATTTCAAATTCCACATCTATAATTTTACTTCTTTTTCTAAAACCACATCAAATTAAAAAATCAAAATCCTTTCAACTTTAAAGTCCCATTTTATAAAATATATAAGCAAACTGTATTTTAGAAAATAATATTTTGCATCCTACCATAAGAAAAAAAATATTCATAATTCAGAGCTCAGATGCATGAAAAAAACTCCACAAATTACCTGTGTCACTGACACCACCAATAATAACACCCCCTTCTGAATTCAAAAATGCACTTCCATACTTCTGTATCATCTGAAACAGCAAAAATGAAGTAAGTAAACCTAATCAAGCAGCCATTGAAATTCTCAAGAAATCTGTGTTATCTTTTTTTATTCGATTTTACCTCCATTTCCCCTAATTCCTTGGCGCTTAGAGGGTGCTTCTGAGAGGGCTTTAGTTCTAGCATGAGCATTTAGGACCGGATGCCCTTCCTGACATCACCAATGGCCTGCAGTGGGCCTTGAATCCAGGACCATGTTGGTCTAAGTCAAGTTTATCACTGCAAGGGCATGGCTGCTCAAATCCATTTAATGTTTCCTTCCAAATCACAGTAAAAAAGCTGTTGAGATTCTGTGAAAATCTTATTCCTGAGTTATAAGATGTGCTTGTAAAACAAAGCCAGTAGACCAAAGAGTAAAATTCCATTTCTAAATTCGAATAATATTTTGACATACTGTTCTTAAGCTATTCTTCTGAAGCAGCATCCCACCAGCTTTAAACTCATAATTTCTATCCTCTGTGACATCCAGAAGCTCATCAATCAAATAAAACTGTCGTGCAACTCTTCAAAATAAAACATTCAATACTAATTAGCTATAGAAAAAGTAAAAGGAAATTACTACTTCCTACATAAAGATAATATACTATTTTACCAGTAACATAAATGCTATATAGTTGCATAAGCAGTGTGTTTATTGGGGGGCTTTGAGGTGCCGTGCCCCCAATACATTTGACATTGCAAGAAAGTTTGTCAAAAAAGTAACTATAGTTGGTCAAATGGTCAAAATGCCTCCAACCCAAACAGAAAAAGTCTTGGCACATCTCTGTGTTGCATAAATACTAACTATTGCATCAAATTTATATGTTTACTCTAAAAACAAAAACAGTAAAGACTGTTTATATTACTGCCACATGTGGCAATACTGTTTTTGTTTTTAAAGTAAACATATAAATTTGATGCAATAGTTAGCATTTATGCAACACAGAGATGTGCCAAGACTTTTTCTGTTTGGGTTGGAGGCATTTTGACCATTTGACCAATGTGGCAGTAATATCTCTCAGAGCATGGTATACTATATAGCTAAATATTTCAGATCAGATAACTAAAATACAACACATAAAGCAAGCATTTCAATGAAGCAAAAATATCTATATTAGCACACCTGAGACAAAAATTACTGTTCTGTAGTGTGAAATTCACTTTGGTTCAGCCAAAGAAAAACTAGCTATTACTCATATATACCATAACCACATTTATTGAAAACACAGAAAGATTATCATACATCACAAATTTTTCCAAAGAAGAAAATTTCCATTGATTTGACCTGAAATTTTGTATTTTATTTTGAATAAAGTTATTAAGAGGCTTAATTAACATATAGAAGAAATTAATAAGTGGATTCAAACTTCTAAGGAAATTGTTTAAACTTTATACAATGATCATAGTATTGTCTGCATGGCCCCAAAGCTTATGATAACAGCTTAAGTTCATATAATCAAAGAATCAATACTGATACTCTTACCTCTTCTGGCGGACTTGTTTTGGATTGAATTTAACAGGTGCTGGTGTGGATATGTATCTTGCTCTCTTCTGAAAAGCAAAGCAGATGGAATTTCTAAGATCCATAAACCAGCTTATATTTGCTACATGCAGGGGCACAAATTCTGGGGGGTGTGGAGTAAGAGATCCCTTTGCAGGGC
The DNA here is from genome assembly GCA_018155075.1 of Cassiopea andromeda. NCBI lineage: Eukaryota > Metazoa > Cnidaria > Scyphozoa > Rhizostomeae > Cassiopeidae > Cassiopea > Cassiopea andromeda. The sequence continues at coordinate 38,622 of WIPJ01000136.1, forward strand.
AATCATGATCTTAGACTATCTTTCCCTCAGCGCACTAGTGTGAGATCTTGTTTCAAGCATTGGACTACAGGCATACAATGCAAACTAAAGAGTCAGTGTACCATACTTGCATTTGTTTCCAGGCTAGGGGGGACCAGTTTTCCTTTGGAGCACAAGGGGCCATTCACATATTACATCATATTAATTTTGGCATTTTTAGACACCCACCCATCCCCTGTAACATTTTGTCACAAATTTAAAACTACCCACCCAGCCCTAATGTGTGACATCACATCATGAATTTCAATAGGATATTTTTCTGCTTTCGTAATAATGTGTTTATTATGTCGTATTTGGCCTCAAAATGGCATCAAAATATGATTGCCAGACTATTTTTCGACAAGAAGCCAAATTTCTTTTACAAAAGGGCCAAACTTGCTATTATGAAGCAAAATGTGCTAAATATAGAGTTGTTGTTAAAATGTGACATCACAATGCAAAAACAACCCACCCACCCCTTGCCACACTTTGTCACAAAAATCAAAAGACCCTCCTACCCCTCTTACGTGATGTAATATTTGATTGGCCCCCAATGTTAAATGTTGACAGCAGCATTTTCCCATCTTCCAAAAGAGCGTTTTCCAACATTCTAGAGGGAGTGGTCCTAAAACATTTTTCTGGGAGCAAGTCCCCAGACCCCCATCTCCCTCCCACTTGACTTTGCCAGTAGTTAAAGGCCCTTTCTGTCCCATCCAATGATATGGCCTGCATGCCTCAATTTCCAAAACATTGGGGCTCTTATTTGTGCTACCTTAGTGTACAAACAAGTCAGTAAAGGAATCTCTAACATGATATTCTAGATGGGATAAGTACATATTGGTGTCAATTGAGCGAGGATTTTCATTGCTGCTTCACATGTTGTATCTGATATTTATTGCCACTGCAATAGTGTTCTTTTAGCATCTGTTATCAATTATTCAATTAACAAATATTAAATATATTTATCTAAGGAGGAGCTCCATCATAGCTAAACTAATCATGGGAGAGCCCCCCTCCCCCCATCATATTATAGACAAAATTTTCGCAGGGCAAAATCCACTTCTGCAGGGCAAAAACCTCTCACACCCCCTAATGAAAGTATGCTAGTTGCCCCCTGGCTACATGTACTACCAGGTCAAAAATAGTTGGGAAATAAGGGTCTGTGTTGATCCTTCACTATCTGTATGAATACTAGTATTCAATGGCTATTGATTGTCTAAGCAAAGACCTGACTGCAGAGTTTAGAAGTGCACACTCAAAATCTGTTGTCTCAAATGATGTTGCATACATAGGGTGTGGTAGGGTGTTGAGTGGTACTAATGCAGTTTCGTACCGCCTCTATGTCTGCCATGTTGGCAATTACTAAACATGGAGTGAATGGAGTGATAGGATAGGATTTGTACTCATAGCAAATGGCGTAACATCAATACCTTCGACTAGTTTAAACTGGTTTTCTTTGCACCCCAAAAGCACAGGTAAATTGGGCACTTGACAGATCACTCATGCACACTCAAGGTCTCCTCGAAAAATGCCATACTCTGCTATCCGGGGCAAATAAATCCCAAATTATTACTGGTTCTATTTTTGGCAATCCACATATTTACACATAATATCAACAGAAATGCCATCAATCGAATATTCTTTTGATAAATAGTAAATTTTGAGCCTAGCTACAACTGTGATCTATAAAGGCCCATCCCAAGGCAAAGTCATGTCGAGATCTAACAGCGTTTGCATGACAATATATGGCTTACTAGATAAACCAAAACAAAAATCGCACGTGGTAACGTACAGTCTGCGGTCTTTCACGATTACTGTCATCTTCCTCCCTTCCCCGTTTAAAGAAACGCTTGATTTTATCCAGTAAACGTGACATTCTTGCAACTATCTGCTGTCCTCGCTGTGACTGCTTTACACAATTTTCGAGTTCGGTAAGAGGCGAAAGATTACAAATACCTCGAATTTCGAACGACTCGAAATTCGAACACAACATTCGAGAAAATAATGCTTTGGTGTTCTAATAAAGCATCGGAATTCAAGGGCTTTATTTCTGGAGTTTATATTGGTATCGGAATCTTTTTCGAGCTAGAACCGCCCCTGGAGTAAGAAGCAGTTTTATACGAAACAAGTGCTTCGCTGCTCAAAAGTTTCGTGGTATTTTCTAGGAAAAGTACATACAGATGGCAAATAAACGTCTCCCCTGCTTGTTAATTTTTCGATTTTTTCCAACCCCCCCGGACCTTATTAGGATCCCCTTGTTTATTAATATTAAGGATATTGACTTTTTTACAAACCCATCAATTCATTTCCTTCCTTTGTTAGTACTATTTACACCCAATTTTTATGACAAAATAGCGTACTGCTGTATAAATTTTAGTTTTATGCTCTATGACTACCTGTTTTTGTCCTTTCCGTCCTTGTATAATCATTAAAGCCTTTTCTCAAATTCCAACCCCCCTGTTTATTTTGACCCCCCGCTTATCAAAGTTTGGAATTTTTTCCGACCCCCCTGTCTTTTAGGACCCCCCGTTTATTTGGCATTTTAGAGTACATACATACATACATACATACATGCATACATATATGCGCATTGAAATAATGCAGAAATTCACAAAATCCACTTATTTTGGAAGTAATTTGCGATGCTTTCTTTTAAAAGCTAATTAATAATTGATAATACTTGTTTCCTAGAGTCTTTCTAATTAACTCTTAAATGCACTTAAACGAAACTAAGGCTAAATTCGTGCAATCTTTTTCCAAACGCTTATACAAGCCTTAACTTGTTTGATTTTGTTTGGGCAAGATCATAACTTCTGATTTTGATATGTTTTGGGCCTTTTTTGTGACAACCAGCGTTTACATCCATCCAGAAACGCTTGACTTCCAAGCAATAAGGCACTTTTTGTTCCCAATTGGAAGGCCAAGAAGAAATATGTACTAGAAAAATGCCAATTTTTTCATGCTAAGGTAAAAAAGGTAGTCCCGTATACTTTCATACGTAGGGGAGTGCTTGTTAGAGAGGCCACTTATCCTGAGCCATCGGCATGTGCGGTAGGGTGGCCAGTTCCTTTCCTCGCCGCCTTTATCTCCCCAGTGTTCCCACTGGGTACCCATTTGCTTCTGGGTGAGCAGTGAGCAAGCTTTCAGTCAGGGCATCGAGTTGGGCTCGAGCCATAGACCTTCCGCATGGGAGGCATGCGCTCTAACATCTATGCTACCTCGCTCACTTCATGCTAAGTTAACAAACTTTTAGTAATTAGTGCCAATCCAAGTTTCTTATAAAAAACGTGTACTGTTTGTTGTCATCTGGGCACCTTGAAAACAGCATTTGGTTACCACTCCAGGAAACTAAGCAGATATCACAAATCCTCAAAACAAGGATCTGCTTACAATAGCCAATCAATTTAATCATATTTTTATCACAATTTATCACATTTTACAAGTGTCACATGGTAGATGACAAAGCAGATCTCAAGAATACAGGATTCTTTCCTTATTTCTCTTTTCATCAATGATAAAATGTCAGCTAAAAATGGTAAATCTATTGGCCCAAAAGGCATCTAAATTAAGCTATTCAGAATCTCCAAAATCTGAGAAGCTCAGAGAATCTCAGAATTCTTATATTTCACTACTCTGACAACTGGCAAACAAATCTTTTGAACTTGGTGTTTTCCCAAATAACAATCAAATGGTAAAGGTGGCCATATATTATTTTAAAATATTAACAACATATCATACATTTCAAAACAGAAGAAATGACCCTCCCATTTTATGCTAAATTCCCATCTGTGGAATGCTTTGGCTATAATTGAAACACACCAGTGGTGGGTTTCTAACAAAATCAGGGGGGCAGTGGTGCTAAATTTGCCAAGTATTTTAGAAGTAGTCCATTATTTGTTGATTATATGTGCTTTCCATGAGAAAAAGCTTCCAAGCAAATTGGGAACAAGGCAAACACTGGCTTTCCTATTGAAAAAAGTGTGTACTTAGTCTTTACCCTACTACTTTTGCCAAGAATTTGGTGACTCAATGGCAGCTGGGGGCACTTTGCCCTCTTGCCCCCTCAAGCCTAGTGCACACAGCATGATTTTTGTCACTGAGGACAAAGATTTTTGTTGCTGGTGACAAAAACTTGCTGTGTGTGGGAAACACATATAAAAGATTTTTGTCAATGATGATCTTCAAAATATCAAATATTCTAGAAATTCTTTTTCGTTGCTGACAACAGAAGACAAGGTCTCTGTTGCCAGCAACAAAAAATCATGCTGTGTGCGCTAGGCTTTACTATCTGCTACTGCAAAACACAAAACAATCTATTTACAATAACGATCTGCTTTCATCTTTTCTCTTCTATCAAGCATTGCCTCATGCAGTTTTCCCTTATTTCGTGCTTTTTCTAATCTACCAACATCTTCACTAGAAAGTCGTAGTTTATGGTCCTGAAAACTCTGAAATTTCTTTGCATAATTTATTTCACACTGACGTGGATCTATAATGTCTTCCTCATTTGTGTCTTCTTTCTTCTTTTTTCTATCAAAAAATATTGATCTGTGTAATCAATCCAAGTGAGAGTCAATTAAATTTTAAAAAATGATACAATAATATCAAAATACATGCAGCACCAAGATAACATTCATTTAGTACATATGTACAAAAGGGGAGAGGGGAGAAGCAAAAGTGTATGCCATGCATACAAGGGGGATGAGGGTTGACATATCTAAGTATGTATGCAAAAAATTGAATGACCCCAAATAAGCATTCCCCTTGCTTATTTTTTGAAAAAAATTTCCAACCCTTGGCTCTTATTAGCACCCTCTGCTTATTCAATCAAATAATAAATGAGATATATGTGGCAAGATTCCAAAAAGTAGTTGCTTGCAGTGATGTTAATTGGCACTTTTTGTATTTGTGCTGGTTGTTGTACAGTTAGTCAAAACAGCTGACCCCCCTACTTATTCAGTTGTTTTCGTTTTTTACATTTAATTTGGATTTGACTGTAGATTTCAACTTTGGACTTTAGTATTTACCTGTTAAGTAGGATATACTTAGCTCTTTTAATAGATACACTTTCACTCCTACTGTAAACAAATTATTTATTTTCATATTATTATTATATTCACTATGACAATTACTACAATTACACATTACTTACTATACTACATATGTTTAACTTAACAATACTACAAGAATGATACAACTGAGTGCAAGATGTCATGACAACTCCATAGTCATTAACATGACAAAAATTAAAACACAGCTACAAAACCAAGCATTCCATAGAACATCAACTCGAAATATTTAGATAAAGTTCGGTGTACTCACTTGTTTACAAAATCAGTTCTGAGTTTGAAAATTTCCTTTTCTCTTGCTTTTGAACTAAGAGCCTTCAGCTCACCAGATTCATTAACAGCTAAGAAATAACCATTGTGTCCTTGAAGAGCAGTTTTTCCATCCTCAACTACAATTTCCAGCTGCTCTTGGGGCCCAATTGCATCAGAACGTCCACTCACATCCCCCCTTGAATTGACTGACATGTACTTTCCTAAAAAATACTTGGATATTATTAAAACATCAGAGATGGTGATATATTGTAGCTTACATACCAGCTTTTGTAGATGATGGTGCACGACATATTTACAACAGTTTATGAAGACAGCAGGGGGGGGGGGACTTTTCACAACTGCATCGCTTCTTCTTGCCAATAACTAAGTGTTTTCTTCAATACATTTGTTTTATCATTTCTATACATGTGAAGAATAACAGTTGGGACTAATGCACAAATGAACCACTCCATGCAATAGGGGAGCTATCCCTATGAATTATACTAATTATTCCTGTTCCATATTGAATAATATGTACAAAAGAACAAACATAGTACTTCAGCAAAACATGACTCAAAAGAAATATAAAGGTATTACCGTATCCTGATTTGAAAGCAACTTTGGTTTCTGACAATTTTACAAGCGTAAAGATCTCCTCCACCTCAGGAACACTATTTTCATGCAGTTCACCCATAACTAGAGTACCATTATCCCTAGCGATGATATAAGTTCCTTTCCAAGTTTGCAAAGCTATATTGCAGCTTCTTATTTGTCCATATTCTTTAATGGCCCACCAGCCACCATGTTGGATTGTATCTTCATCTTGAACTTCAACCTTTTCCCCTGGTCTGTCATGTTTTCTTTTCTTACTTTTGGCTTTCTTGTGTGATGAAACCCCTTTTAAATTAAGCTTTCCAATTTTCACTTGCTTATATTCCGCCATCTTTTGAAGTTATGATATGCAAATGACTATTCAATTCAATTAATCTGTAGTTGAGGAGTATTTCTCTATAGCGCGCGAAAAGGCGAAATAATACGAATCTTGAATTTTATAAAATGAACCCAATTTTATAATACATAGATCGATTTTATAAGCGAAAAACGCCTGATTTCATAAAACGAAACGCAGCAGGCATGCGTAGGGGTAAAAGATTCGAGTCCCGCAGTACGATAACAGACAAGCTTACTGAGCTTCCACGATCGATACCATTATCACAGTAGAGCAGCAGAGGAAAGTGATGGAGCCACGAGAATATAAGGGATAGGAACCCCTAACTCTTTAGAACATTTAGTGATTTAGATTTGTCCAAAGTATAACAAGTTCGCCACATAAGCTCGTCTGTGGTCCGTCTCCAATCTCACTCTCTTATCTTCCTAGGGGTTGTGCTATGGGTCAGTTTTGGGGAGGGTGGTTGCCGCAGCCCCCAACACTATGCGTGTCTGCTAATTGATGTCATTTTTCATGGCTTTTTGGCTTCTTTTATCAGCAAGTCGGTCTTCTTCGCCTCACCCAAGTCTTCTTTTTAGGCAAATTTTGGTTATTCACCCCCAGCAATTTCCCTTTTGCTTCGCTCCTGTAGCCACCTAATGCAAAATGGAATCTTATATTTTCAGCTCATAAAATAGTATTTTTCGCATTATGAAATTCAGTTAGTATTGTAAAATTTCATTTAATATTATAAAATCGATCCATATATTATAAAATTGGTTTCGTTCTATAAAATTCATTTTTCGTATTATTTCACCTTCTCGCACGCTATAGCTATCAATGAGAGGCACGTTTTTTCTAGAAAAAAGTAGTTTATAAGAATGTGGTGCTCCTCTACTCAAAACTTAAGAAAGTTAAGTACTGGATTTTTGAGACTTAAGAAAGTTTTGTAATGTTTATGTATCTAAAATTCGATTTATCTGTATACAAAATGCCATGCATGAAATTTTGGCTACCCTCTAACAGTTTAAATGTTGTTCAAGTGTACATGGAGCTAGCATTATGTATTGTTTTGTCTGTCATAGTAGAAACTCTATTGAACAGAACTGATAAGTATTTGAGTGCTTGATTGTTAATTGCTTTGTATACCATCCTTACAGTGCATGCGCAAAACAATGGAACCCAAAAATTTCTGCTAAGAAAGTCTTAAGAAAACTTTGATACTTGAATCGTGAAAAGTTAAGAAAGTTTCAGTACTGGGCTGAAAAAAACTCCATATAAAAAATGTGTATGGAGTATCCAACATCCTAGTTAGTGTCATAACAGAGGGCCGCTGGGGCAGTTGCCCCTCCTGCCCTAGCAAAAAGGGGCAATGGGGCAATCATGCCTTTTTCGTCAACTAGGCTTTTCGAAAAAATTAGATCATAGAATATTGTAAGCAAAGCTTCTATCATCAGAGTTTGAATGCAGTAAAGTTTTTCGCAAAGTGATTATTTGACGTCAGGTGCTTCGAACTTTAGCATTAGGGAGGTTCAGATTCAGTTCCAGTACGAGTTCCAGTCTTTAGCTACGCGAGGGGTTAACTCGTACTCGCACTCACACTGGACCTGAACCTCCCTATTTCTTGCATGACACAGCAAGATGGCCCCTTTCTTGTGGTCAAATGACTGAGGCTACGGAGAGGCGTGGTCATTAAAAAGGCGTGACATGATACCCTACAATAAGAGCCTGCCTCCTTGCCCTGATTTGTTTCCGGCACGCCTGCTCCTAGTTTTTCACCAAAATGTATTTTCTAGCATTGTAATGTATGGCACAGAAGCGGTAAACATGTAGTGTGGACCAGGGGCATTCCGTGTAACACTCACGCCGGAGTTACACCAGTAGCTCATCAGGTGTACGCCAGGGGTGAGAGTTTACGTACACCTGAGGTGCAAAGATCAAAATTACCGTTCGTCGAGATTTGCATTTTATTACGCCAATGCACCAAAGAGTATTGTATAGGATCTATCCACGCCACCACGCAGACGGGAAAGCTAACACAACGCCAGAGATCTTCGTGCTTTAGTGCATGGAATGCACCTTGGGCTGTTGCTAACTCCTCACTACATGCTTCTCTCATTGAAGTTTTCAAATGATTCAACTTCTTAGGGTTAAGACAATTACTAACAAAAAGATTCCAGTCTTCTGGTTCGCTATAAGTCCTTCTTGCATTCTGTCCATTGCACATTAACTTCCTCACTAAATGGAAAGGTTTTGTGTAAGCTATGCTACACGATGAATAGCATTTCTTAGCTCCTTATCAGCTGTGTTCAACTAAGTAGGGGATGATTTACTTCTGGAGTTGCTTTTGCTCATGCAGGAGTGTTGTACAAAGATACTTCGAAGGGATAACTAAAATAACATGAAACAGAGTAGCAGGGTCTTTTGAAGAAATTTAGAACTGCGCATAAAGTCCCGCGATGCTGTGTTGAAGACGTACATTCTGGCTGCAGATGGGATTGAACTGCCTACCTTTAGGGAAAGGGGAGTAGATACATGCTACTTCCTCTAACAATTCCATTCCTGGTCGTGTTTCGCCTATCATGAATTTAATAATTTAGAATTTAATAAATTTAGGAAGAAATTTAAGTAATCTTGTAAAAAAGAGCGTAATTTCCAGTGACAATTCTAGGGGGAGAGCAGGAAACCCGTGGCTCCTCAGACATATCCTTCACCCCTTTGTTGGTCCCCTACTTTTCTAGAATTTCATACCTATGTCCATCATTTTTACCGTTATTTACTTTCTTACACCTTTGGACTGCTAAATAATAAACTGTGAATTGCACAGTTTTTTCATTAAAATAGCACAATCATTTATAAAACTGCATGTGTTGTGTAGAACTGCACTTTAAAAAGGACCCTGCAGAGTAGCTACTTGTAGATAGAGAAAAGGAGACCATCATGGATTATGAGATTTGCAACTTGCTATCAATGGAAAAAAGAGAATACTTGTATTTGAACTGTATACTATACCGTTATGAAAACAAGCTACAGTAAAAACTCTATCAAGCCCCAGGGACTTAATTTTTCTTGGAGTCTTAGAAGGGGCTTAAAAGAGAGGGGGACATTAGAGAGGGGGGCTTGTCACTAACTCAAAGTAACAGTTTCATACAAATGTTGTTTTGCAGTCCCTCTGTATTGCCCTTTTTGAAAAATCATTGCTAGCAACGTCGACAGTTCATATGCATTACTCAACTCTACTGTCTTCATCTTCTTCTGAATCATCAGGATCAATTAATAATCATGGAATATCTTCTATAAAAACGATTTCCTCTGGATTTCTTCCACTAAAATTGGATTCCCTAGGTTTCTCAGACGCAAGGTAATTCTGTACAAGGGCCATACTTTATAGACATAATATTATCTGACAATATTCTCTATGCCTCCAAAACCCATTCTATCTTTTATTTCATGAGAAAGGAAGGGCTTTTTAGAGAGAGGAGCCTATTTAAAATTTCGCTTGAAAAGGGGGCTTCATAAAAAGGAGGCATATTAAAGAGGGGAGCTTAATGGAGCTTTTATGGCATTTCTCACTATTGTCGATCGTCAGCTCAAACATAGGTTTGGCTTTGGTAAAACTTTCCATTCAAGATGATTACTCAGATTTCAACACGTTTTCTCCTTCCCTTGAACTGCGTTGCTGATGCAGTTATTTACTGCTGGATTGTCGTTATTTTTGGAAGAGGGGTGAAATACATCAGATTTATGCTAAAAGTTTTTTCTCCTTGATTTTATAAGTATTAAGCATGTGTGAATATTTATATGGAATATCTGCTTCGGTTTCTTATCAAAGATTTTGAGATGCGAAGAATGTGTGAGAAAACTGGCCAACATAATAATCGGTATGAGAGATAATCTGATATGTAATAAAATAAATTCCCTTTTCTACATCGAAAGTTATTAATACGCAATGCTTGAATATATGTTGCACACTAATAATTATTGCTAATAATTATTAATTATAAGTAGTGTGCACAGACACTAACAAAGGAATTGGAAGGTGAAATAGAAATTCATAAATGTGACATAGTTTTATTCGTTTCTGTCCTTTGGTATTGTTTCACGTACTTGTATTTTGCAATTCTTTTTTTCTACAAAATTGTGAATGTTAAATTGAATCATTCAAAATGCAATCGAGAAGACAATTCCAACAAATACTGTGCTGTTAAATTTAGAATTTATCTTTGCATTAAGATCAATCCAATCAAAGAACACGAGGTGTAAGCCACTGATTTTTGTAAGCCTTGCTGGAAATCACAAGAAATCACAGAAAAGTCACAGAAATCACAAAAGAAATCACAGAAATCACAAATAAATTACAAAGAAACCACAGAAATCACAAAGAAATCATTGGATTTCTTGAAATCAAAAAATCTCATAAAACACTTTCCGGTAGTGATCAATAGACTAGTTGCTCCCTCCTCGGAAGAACAAATATTGATCCAATAGGAGAACATCTGTGGTGTTGGCCTGCAAATTTTGTGTTTATTGTAAATTTTATGAGAATAAAGAAAAGGAAAGAACATAAGAGACTCACTTCTCACTCCTCTTGACCGAAAAAGATCGTTTGAATTTCGATAAGGAACACTGTAAATCGACAAAGAATGATAGATTGCCATATGCGCCACATCGAGCTCCTGAGCAATTGGACAGCAAGATGACTTGCCCTAGGAACAAAGAGTAAACAGAAATTTCGTCGCAATATGTAGTTACACAAAGTAATAACGCACAGGACTCTTCACAAGATGAGAGATGTATGATAATAAACAGTGATGTGCCGAGATACCTTCTGTTGGAGGAGCGTTCTGACCAATTGCTCGACTATTGTTACTAAATTGTTACTAAAGAACAAAAAAGGTCATAACTTTCTTGCAAATTGGAAAATATTGGGGGGGGCGCGACGCCCCCACGCCTCCCCATCAGCACATCCCTGATTCCCTAATAATAATTAGGCGTAGTTCTCTTATGCCCGTTCACACTGCTACGTTTTTGTATAAAAACGCAAACACAAATATCCGTTTGTGTGAAACCGTTCACACTACTCCGCACAAATAACGGAGGTTTTCAAAAACGTCCTTCGAAGTTGATATTTACAAAAACTGAGGTTTGCGAAAACGCAGTAGATCAGTGAGAACGCACAAAAACGGATATTTTTTCGATTGCAGCATCGTGAAAGTATTAAAACCACAGAAACGAATATTTTTTCCTCCGTTTCTGTGAGCAATGTGAACCCACAAATATGTCTTTTTATCCCTGTTTGTCTGCAAAAACGGAGTACTGGAAGCGGGTGGGAGGTCTCTACAAAAACGAATAAATTCTTAAGCGGAGCAGTATAAACATGAAGTAATATCACTTCTAGCTTTGTCCTGTACGAGCAAATACAAGGGAATTCGCTTTGCAAAGTTATTGCTTTAGAATCTTATTGCTATTAAATGGTTAATACAAAGTAAGGCATACCTTTACTGAAGGGTTTGCCATTCACTTTGCATGGTGTATCAGGCAGTATGCCGGTCGGAGAACATTCATTAATCACAATTGTCAACGCAAGAGTCACCAATCCAAAGGCTGCTTTTGATGTCTATAGGAGAAAGTCATACTATATCATTGTACACTCTTTTTTTATAAGAAAAAGTTTATAAGAATATTGAGGCTCAAAATCGCTGAAATGTAAGAATAATTTAAGAATAATGCGAGGCTCAAACTTCATCAAGACATAAGATTTTTTTGTATCACAGTTATAATACTGCTTTCAGAAGTAGCTACTTTTACCTTATCAATGCAAAATGTAAACTCTTACTTACTTTTATGATGCAGTAAAACATCAACAAAGAATGGAATCTATTCCATAATGTTTTAGGTTAAGTTACACCTTTGGTATTTAAGATTAATTCTAGGGTCAAAATGAGAAAAATTTAAGAATATTGAGGCTTGGAAAATTTTAAGGTAGTCTAATAATAAAAAAGCGTTATTCCTAGTGGTGATTCCACGGGGGGAGGATGCACGTGGCCCCCTCAGACATGTCCTTGAACCCTTCGTTGGCGTCCCACTTTTCTAGCAAGGCACAAAACTTGGAATTTTGAATGTATGGTTTACTGCAAGTAATCGAGAATTAGGAAGATGTACACGAACTGAACATGATACTTCTAGACGGCTGCTGTACTTTTACTTATACAAAACGTCTCTCTGTCTTTCTGTGTCTTTTGGCTTTGCATGTAAGCAACAGGTTATAGAAAATTTGCAAATGTAAATGGATAAGCTGCCGTCATGTCATTGTATTGCCGTTGTGTCATTGTCCTGTGCTTCTTTGCCATTTTACCTGCCCTTCTTCACTATTAATCTTTCATTTACACAACTTTTTCGTCCGTATAAGGCCACTTTCTGTACTCAGAAGGGGCGTTTTCTTTGTGTTACAAGGGTGTGATAAAAATTCTGCTCCCTTTTTTTTTAATTCTATTCAAATGATTCTTCCTGGCACCTCAATAAAATGCTTTTTGTCTGATAAGTTTCTGCTTGATAAGAATTCTTCCCAATAAGACTTTTCTAATAACTTCAGTCATGCCTATCACGTCTCTTATGAAGTTAAGTGTTACTTATTTCTCTTACTCAATGTATTTATTATAAAGAATTGAAAACTCTTAATTGTAAGTAATATGACTAATCCTAAAATAGCTGTTGTAGCAATTTTGAGAGTCACAATACTCACCTTCATTTTACAGACTGCGGTTGGTACTAATTAAAAGTCCTTTTTTCTCTCTCCAAAATCAAGAATGCTTTTGAGCCAAACCTACAACGCGTGTCTTGTGATAGATGCTGCGTGGAAATTGCTCCGAAGTGTCAATATATGGTATTACCAAATTATTCATATCACCGAATTGTAGCTAAGCAACCGGATCCAAACTCCATTCCTTCTCTTCTAAAAGAGCTTCAACATTGTTTTGGATTTCACAGCATTTCCTGCAGCGCATGCTACTAGGAAGTTAATGCTAATAGTCATTTACAGTAAATATTCTATTTACGTAAATTCCTGGAATTGGAAACGAAGCAAAGAACTATAATACGCCGCCAAGCCATTTTTTCGTAGCATAGATAATTTATTATTATTGCTGAACGTTTTAATCGCGTAAATAAAATCTAATACACGTTTTTTTTATAAAAAAAAGTGTATAAGAAAAGTAGGCTCAAGTCGTCAAAATCCTAAAAAAATTGTAAGAAAATAACGAGGCTCAATTTCCAAAAATAAGTGTTTTTATAGGCCAAAAATCGGTATTTCGTCGTTATTGCATTCAAAATGTTAAAGTTGGAATTCAAATTCAAGTATACAATATTATATACGAAAGTGTAAACCACTCTAGCCAGTTTATTTCAGTAAAAGTTAAGAAAAATTTAAGAAAATCTCAAGCTCAATTTCGGGGAAAGTTAAGAAAATTGAGGCTCAGGCAAAATACTGATTTTTTTATAAAAAAAAACGTGTACTCGGATTGGAAGATAAATGTGTATTGCAGAGCTGACATCTATAATTTCAAATTAGTGTGTTAGACAGCCCCTGGTAAATTAGTTGCAAACATGACTTTTTGGCTCATTCGAGGAGAGGGCTCATTCGAGGATGGAGCTTTACTTGGTATTATATTGTATTGTATTGTATTGTATGGTATTGTATTGTATGGTATTGTATTGTATGGTATTGTATTGTATTGTATTGTATGGTATTGTATTGCATTGTATGGTATTGTATTGTATTGTATGGTATTGTATCGTATTGTATGGTATTATATTATTCAACCTTACCATTTTTCTTCACAGGTTAATAATTTTGTCAATCAAGCTTGAAAAATTACAAAAAAGCCATTTCACAAGCGAAATTTACCAGCTAATAACAATTTCTGTATTATCACCACGAAAGTTGTGGTACTTTCTGGCTTTTTGTTTCCAGTCAGGAGAAGTAAAGCTGTATAGCGATTGTCGTGTGGATGCTTTCATTAAACAAGATATTATTATGCAATTATGCTTCTCTCCAATAAGGGTCCATAGGGGCTTATTCGAGGGGGCTTACTTCAGGGTTGACTTATAGGGAGACTCAGTGAGGCGTAGCCCCCTTGTTAATCTTACTCTTCATTTTGGGGGGCTCAGCCCCCTAAAAGTTTTTGCGTTGGCCTTGCTTTTCAAAGTGTATTGAATCTGCTTCTAAAGTGTTTTGTATTGCTATGATTAATTATTCACTGCTATATGGTAATTGAGACATTTTTAATTGTTTATTATAGTACTAAACTAAGGTATCATATCTGCATCTTTGAAAATATGGGCGTGGTTGCAGCTAGGTCGCATCCAAAATATAGACGTGGGTGCTCCTTGCAAAATGGACTTTTTATGCAGGGCTTATTTGAGGATTTAGAGTAAGCTTAGTGATTAAATTTAAATGCAAAGCCTCTAACTGGAGTCTTTCTTTCAAAGTTCTCTTGGCCACTTGCAATAGAAGAATCAAAGAAAATTGGCATTCTTCCATATAAAAACTTCCAATAACAACAAAGTCCAGACAAGGCAAATTTGATGCAAGAAATAGGATGCTCAGGTTTTGTGAGGTATGTACACTCTTTTTCTACAAGAGCAGTTTTATGAGAACACGAGCCTAAAATTCGGTCGAAAATTAAGAACAAATTAAGAACAAGATTGAGCCTGAATCCTTGTTGTAAAATGTAGTTTTGGAAAACGATGCAGAAGCTTTCCGCTAACAAATGGACATGAAATATCCTTTCCTTGTTAACCTGAAGAGAATTGACAGTCTTGAGAATTTATGTCTTCCATTTTCGCAAACAGTTGCTCTTAGCAAAACTAGGTACTGTCCTAAGACTGTCTATTTATAACTATTTCTAGCCTTTTCAAATAGAAAAACATCAATATTCAAGAGAGACAGTCTTGGTTGTAACAAAGATCATTAGTTTTGGTAGTAACATTTTGCTCTCAATCAATCAAAACATCCAACGTTGTCTTGTATATTGTCTTTCTATGTATTTCTAAATGACCTACAAACTACTAATTTAAGAAAGAATTAACAACAGCTTAGCCTCAAAATTTTGGAAATTTTACGAACAGCCAGTCTAAACCTCAATTTTACTGGTTCTCATGAAAAAGAGTGTAATGGATGATGTCTCTGTTTTGTTTGTGGTTTGATCAAAAATTTTCTTGTAAAGCAGCTGTCTCAAGTTATTGTTTGAAGCTCAATCTGCTTATGCTTCTAAAAATTTTATAATTGAAAGGAAATAAAATGATGAGGTTGTAAAAAAGTCAATTTCTTTAAAATTAATAGATGGGGTCTCCATAAGGCTGGGGTTGGAAAAAATTCAAAAAAATTAATAAGTGGGGGGGGTAGAGTGGGGACTTTTATTTTCGCACCTGAGAATAGTTTTGATATGATCAGGTGCAAACACTTTACTTTTTCTACTAGATGCTATCTTCAAGTCCCCGTTTAAAAACGTTTCAGCTAAAGAAGTGCAAGCCACAGGACCATAGGTTTTCTCAATAGGAAGCCATTATTGTATGTATTTCCGAGCGATAAAATATCTTTGATATCACAACCAGCTGCTTTCTATGCAAAAGCAGTCGACTATCTTTCAAACATTGATGCTACACTAGCAATGACCTTAACGACTTCTGCTTAGGAATTATTCCTAATAAACCTCTAATAAATATTAGTTGTGAAGTGGATACATTGGTGATTTCTACAAATTGTAACATCCACGCCCATAGTCTGGGTGTGGCCCAGCTACAACCACGTCCATATTTTCAAAGGTGGATACATGATAATTTAGTTTAATACTGATATAGTATAATCAACAATAAGAGATGCGTCAATAACCAAACAGCAGTGCACAATTGATCATAACACCTTGGAAGCAAGGCCAATGAACTCTGAAAAGCTAAGCCAATGCAAGAATTCTAGAGTGGCAGAGCCCCCCAAAATGAGCAGAAATTTCAACAAGGGGGCTTCACCCCCCCCCCGAGCCCCCTAGAAATCACTACTGAGTGGATACCTTCCCAGAATGATAAAATGTCTTACTACAGACTGCCGGGTAGCGAACTCTTGATGAATGAAATAAAATGCTTTGTCTTCATTTGCTTAAATTTAAATGATGAGGATATGTCAACCTCTCCAAATGGAATATTTTCAGAACAAACAAAGTTCATCATCATTTACGTCGAAGTATCATTGTGCTCGACTATCCTTGCTTCTTCAAATGTATACTCCTTTCAATTTATGTGAAGGACTGATTTACCTTATGAAAGAAAGATTGACAGATACGATAAGGTTGACTCATAGCAACTCTTGTCATAAAAATTCCTCTACGGTGTCTTTTTATTGCCTGGATACCAGGAAGACAAAAAAGTAGCTTTTGCTGTGTAGTTTTATTTCAGTAAGGCTGGGTTACACGCTAGATATTCAGCTGCAAGCTGATATGATAATGAGCAGATTTTGTTTTAATCCTCTATTCTCCATTCCAGAATAGACTCCCCCCGACTAATTATTTTTTGAAAAAATGTATGCCACGCCATTCGTATTGTAGCCTCCCCCCCAGCTTATTGATTTTTATCCAAGATGGCATCGTTCAACGTTGCTAGATGAGTGCTTAAGAAGAGAGAGATTGCCGCCAAAAGCACTTACAACGTCGCTGAAAGTCGTTTTATGAGAAGGCAGTACTTAGCTGCATAAGCGTAGGAAAGGGGGTGACAGGGGGGCTGCAGCCCCCTTTATTTGGGTAGAAATCTGCTACATTCGCGCAATTGTCCTGAAAGAGCAATAGGACATTCGGGCAATTTTTCTGACTGCTCTGCAGTTTGCAACATTCATTCGGGCAGAAGGGTTACAGCCCCCCTGACATTGAAGCCGCCCTTAAGCCTATGCTCCGCTGCTAAAAAGTTATGAAAGTTCAGTATGGAATTTTTGAGACTTTCGAAAGCATTTTTTGTTATGTCTAAATTCGATTTATCTGTGTAGAAAATGTCATGCATGTGATGTTGGCTACCCTCTAACTGTTTACTTTCTGCTATTTACTAAGATTTATCATCATTTCAAGCATGCATGGAACTTTTCACTTTCCATTAATATCGTCAACTTGTATCCTGTCTGATCCAGACATTGATTGCCTCATAAGTAGCCTTTTCCATGCTTTTCTGTCACATGCGTCATGCATAAGAGTGGTTGGGCTTTTACTGAGCTGTTAGAGGTATGTTTGTCGTTGTCTTCCTCGTGCTCTTTTTCCAGGTATCAATCCAGTTAGAGATGGATGCTCCAATTTCTCTTTTCTAATTACATGATCCAAAACTTTCATTTGCCTAATTTTGATCGATTTCAACAATCTTGTATTATGGCCAATTTGCCTGAGGACTTTCATTTGACTTTTTTGCTCTCCATGAAATTCGTTGCATACGCCTGAAGCACCACATATCGAATGCCTGAATTCGTGATTCCATGGCTGTGAATATATTCCATGTTTCTGAGCAGTAGGTAAAGATTGGATAAATGTAGCAATTGAGCACACGAAAGCGTGATTTGAATGTCAATTTTTTTACCAAGAATTGACTTCATTTTCTTGAAGGCTTATGTTCATTTCTTTGTCCTCTCGACAATTCTATAATAGCGTGTAGCCCAAATACTTGAAATGTTCTACTTGTTTCAATTTCTTTCCATTCTAGTAAATATTTCATTGGGGAGCATCACTGTTCGCCTTTTTGGTGAAAATCATTACCTCTGTTTTCTTGCTGTTAATCTCCATTCCAAAATGTCTACTTCTAATATCGAGTTCATTTAAAAGTGCTTGTAAATCTTCTTCTGAATGCGCTAAAATTACAGCATCGTAAGCATATCGTAAATTTTTGATATTGTGTCCTCCAATAGATACCCCCTTTATGTTGTCTAGGGAGCGGATAACTATCTCATTAAACAATGAAAAGAGAAATGGAGAAAGAAGACATCCCTGTCGAACACCGCGTTTTATTGCAACCATTTCGTTAAGCTTAGAGTTGACTCATATTGCTGCATATTGCTGATAGTACAATGTCTGTATTACGCGAAAATTTTTATCATCTAGGCTAAGATCTTCCAAGAAGTGCATCAGTTCGTTATGCTCTATTCTATCAAACGCTTTAGCGTAGTCCACGAAGCACACGTAAATATCTTTTTGCATTTCAATTGATCGTTGACCGATATTTTTTAGAACAAAAACTGCATTCCTTGTTCCACAATCGCTTCGGAAACCAAACTGACTAGAATTTAAATTCGGTCTCTATTTTAGGTTTAATGCGTTTTCAGAGAACTTTAAGCAGGACCTTTGTGAGATGTGACATTGAATTAATGCCTCTGTGTTCTTCACACAGTAATGTTCCGGGCTTCTTGGGTAATGGCACAAAGACTGACTGGCACATCTCTTCTGGCAGTACCCCTTGGTTGTATATTTAATTGAAGCATTTACAAAGTGCGCCTACACCGTCCTGTTCAATTGTTTTGAGCATCTCACAACCAATGTTGTCTGGTCCCGTTGCCTTGCCTACTGATGACTGTTCAACTGCTTGTCCAATTTCTAGCTCTAAAATTTCGGGACGTGACAAGTCACCTTCAAAAAATATCGGAATGCTTGTTCTTTTAGGGTCGTCGTATAACTATTTGATGTACCTTCCCCAACGTTCGAAAATGTCCTTAGTTTCCATGATGATATTGCCTGATTCGTCTATGATGCATCCATGTTTCTCATTGTGACCCTTGTATATGCCAGTGATCTCACGGACGTTTTGATGAGCGACTTTAGGAGCTACATTATATTTGTCATATAGGTAGGCTTCGTTTTCTTGACTGCATTTCATTTTTATCTCTCGATTTAAATCTACATATTTGCGCTCATTATTAGATGTTTACATTTTTCTTCTTCGTTTCATCAATTCTTCAATTTCAGGCGTGACCCAGCTCTTGTGCTTAGGTTTCTTCCATATCAGGGGTGGCTCAGTTGCACTTTCTAAAGCACCATCTATTCCATGAAAGCAATCCAATACTGTCAAATTTTCAAGTTTTCCGTCAATCTTTTCCATGAACATTTCTCTAAAGTCTGATTTTTCTTCATCAGTACACTGATCCCAGTCAATACGGCGGTAAAAATATGATTCATGAATTACTTTAAGTCTTACATGCAACTTTGCAATAAAAGGATTGTGATCACTTCCATAGTCTGCGTTACTGCATGACTTTACATCTAAAGCTGCGTAACGCAGACTATGGAAGTTACATCTAAAGAATCGTTTTTGGATCAATAAAAAACCAATTTGGTTCTTTATGATACCGTCCGCTCTTCTCCTGGTCCAAAGTTTCTCATCCTTTTTCTGAAACCAGGTATTCATGATGAACAATTCATTTTGATGGCACCATTCTTGAAGAATGCGACCTCTCTCATTCATAACTCTTAGTCCGTGACTTCCTATCACATTTTCCGCCTTTTCCAAACCAACTTTTGCATTGAAGTCCCCCATAACAAGGAAGAGTTCGTTACTTCTACATTGTTTCACGCCTTCTTCCAATTGACTGTAAAAATGTTCAAGCTCTTTTTCTGATGATTCGGAGGTGGGTGCATAAACTTGCAAAGGCACATATCAACATATCTGCTTGATATTTTAAGTAGTGCTACTCTATCAGAGATTTCATAGAAGCCTTTAATGCTGTTGTTCAAACTGCGGTGCACAATGAAACCAGCTCCATTTGTATGTTCATTATTCCTTGAATACAGGACGGTGTGGCATTCTTTCTTGAAAGATCCATTGCAATTCCATCGCATTTCTGCTAACCTAAGAATCTTCAATTTCATTCTCTTCATTTCCATGACAACATTATCTAATTTATCCTTTTGAAACAGTGTTCGTACATTCCACGTTGCTACACATGATAATTTTTCTTTCATCTCTTTCTTATAATTTTCTTGTTTTTGGCAACAGTAGCAGGATGACGGTTGGGTCCAACCTGCGCGACATTGGTGTC
This sequence comes from Cassiopea andromeda, assembly GCA_018155075.1. Classification (NCBI taxonomy): domain Eukaryota; kingdom Metazoa; phylum Cnidaria; class Scyphozoa; order Rhizostomeae; family Cassiopeidae; genus Cassiopea; species Cassiopea andromeda. The sequence continues at coordinate 58,936 of WIPJ01000136.1, forward strand.
CCTACAGAGCGAGACACTATCCATAGTTCCCTTTACGCTGTTTTTTGAGATACAATTGTAGTTTTTCATGAGGTTTTCTAAGCCATGATTTGTTCCCACACAGGCCATAGCTGCTCCAGAGCCTAGTTAGCCGAATTCAGAAAAAGAATTCGTTACCTAGGGACCACCACGAGGAGGTGAGGTTGTATTAGTCCCATCCATTAATGTACATGTGCAAAAAATTGGAACTTAAAAATTGCTACTAAAAAGTCTGAAGAAAGTTTTGATATTGGAATTGTTAAGAAGTAAAAAAGTTTTAGTACTGGGTGAAAATCTTTAAGCATGTAAGGAGCTGTTTTTCTAGGACGTATTACCGGACCCCATCTATTGCAAACCCCCGGCTATTTAGTTTTAAACTATTTCCAACTCCCCTAACTATTACCCCCGCCTCATTCTATTCCAGACTGTAGAGTAATATTCAAAAGCTGATCTAGGTATGCACAATCTGCTCATTATCGTATTAAATTAAAGCTGAATATCTAGCGTGTAGCCCGGCCTTTATAGTTTTGTTTCCTTGAATAAATGTAAGTAACTTCTGTAACAAGATAATATGCCTTTTGATGGTAATCAATTGTGATGAGAAGTTTAATGTTGCTCATTTACAATTTTTAACACATCTCGCTTTAGACGAGAGATGGCGAGGTGACGTTTGGGTTGAAAAACAGGGCCGTTCAAAACAGGTGGGGACTATAGATATAAAGAGCAAACTGTCGCCAAAGTTAATACGCCCCCCTCTGGTACATATATCAAACACTGCAGCTTCTACACCAGCCACTGTTCAAACCATAGAGATAATAGGACTAGAGAGCTCGCTATGTCACGTGATCGGGGTCCACTATGTAAAGTCAAAATGGTAGCGTAGTCAGGCAAAAGACCACACGGAAACTACGTTCGCATTGCAAAAGTTTAACAGACGTTTGAAATATTATTAATGGGAATGTATACTGGAAATAGATAATTATTTCCGTAATATTAACCTCTTACG
>WIPJ01000136.1:67140-108396 GCA_018155075.1 Cassiopea andromeda
GGGGGGGGGGGGGGGGGGGGGAGGTCAACACTATTAGTTACAAGGTTGGAAACTAATGTTGGTGGGTCTGCATAAGATTCACAAAGAGCAATAATTTGCATTAAGAGAAGATTATGATGCCTTGCAACTGAGAGGCAGTGAAGTGGATGCAAAAAACTTAAATGTAAAGAAATATTTATGTATAAAAATATTGAGGCTCATAATTGCTGAAATGTAAGAATAATTTGAGGATAATGCTAGGCTCAAGGTTCATGAAGACTTTTTGTTTGTCTGGTTATAGTACTGTTTATAGATTAACTTTTGCACCATTGATACAACCAACTCATATTGCTACTTGACAATCATATTCAAAACTAATCTGATGGAATTTCTCATTGAATGCTAATAAAATGTTATTTAATATCTAAAATAGGAAAGTAAGTGAGGATCACAAGAACATTTTTTATCACCAAAATAATTGTCCAGTTCCTTTTTGAATGTGCTTAATGACTTGGTGTTAACTATATCCTCTGAAAGTAATGCTCATTTTCAGTTTTATAGTCAATATTGAATTTACCTGCTCATGAAATAGGTTAAAGTTTTGCATTAGAGCCAAGGGGGTGCATTGAAACACTGGTCAAGGGAGTGTAGGAATTGAATGAGATATTCTGAAAAGCCACCCTTTTTCTCTCTTCTCACAAGTAAATTTTACGATCATGAACAGGGAGGATGCAGACAAATTATGGACAACTGGTATCATGAAAATGATGACCTATACCAACCCACCCACCATGTACATTTCAGTACACTTTTGACCGTACCCACCCAACTCCTCCCCAGTCCTCAAAGTGTACATACTTTATGGACGCTCCTTTATCTGACATTGAGCTTTGGGATTACAACCCTATTCTGTGCCCCCCTCGAATTGATACACTAATTTTTCAAATGTAGTTCAAGTTCACCAACTGTTTTTGCATGATTTGAAATGTGTTAATCTTAAAATCTTTGCGTCAATAGGGCGAAGTTGGCAGAAATGGAGGCATTGTTCACACAACAAAGAATTATGCATTTGTATCATTTGGAGTTGTTTTGTTCATCTGGGAGCTTCTTCCCACTTTTACAACAGTTTGGTTGTTTAGAGTCAGGGGGCCTGAATCTGAGCTAGTAAGTAGATGACATTCGTTATTGATATAGTGGTTGTTTTTCTCAAATTTTCAAAATTTTTCACGCACGTTGGCTGAATATGGAGTTCCTGGCGGACACTGTTGACTAGGCTTTTTGTTTATAATAGAAAATTACTACCGATTAAATAACCTTAATATTTTGGTGTACTGAGGTACTGAGGTCATGCTGTTCTGGAATAATCGACAGCCAGCTACAGTAGTATCCCGCATATAAGAAACAGCCCTTTCAATTTCAGGTCTGATGTGTGATTTATAAAAGGAGATATAAGCACCTAACCAGGGAAGTTTCTCATTAAAAAAGCATTTTTATATCATTGATCAGTGTAGTAGTACAGTATAAACTACTTGCTATAGTGCATAGACAAAGAGGCTGACTCGGCATTGTTATGTTTTTCAAAGGGCTAATGTATAAAAAAGTTTTTAAATAAGAACCATGCAGTCTTGCAGATCTTCTCCAGTTTCTTATAAAAGAGGGTATTATTTTGAGAATCAGGGCCTGTGTTTTTTGAATTTATGCTTCTTATATGTGAGACACGAGCGAGGTAGCATAGTGGTTAGAGCGCATGCCACCCATGCGGAAGGTCTACAGTTCGAGCCCGACTCGATCCCCTGACTGAATGTTCGCTCACTGTTCACCCAGCAGCAAATGGGTACACAGTGGAAACACTGAGGAGATAAAGGCGGCGAGGAAAAGAACTGGCGACCCTACCTCACATGCCGATGGCTCAGGATAAGTGTCCTCTCTAACAGGCACTCCCCTACGTACGAAAGTATACGGGACTACCTTTTTTTATATGTGAGACACTACTGTATTAATGTTTATGTACCTCATCTGTGTCTAGCATTTCTCTTCTTTGATTTTGGACCTGATGGTTTTTTGATAGCAAAACAATAAATAGCTTTTGCTCGTGCTTTGCTGGGGCACTCTCAAAATAAGAAATGGCAGCTTTTTAAGCTGCAAAGGTGCACTTTAACAAGTAATTTGTGAAAAGTGGGGGGGTCAAGTACCACTTGCACCCTCCCGATCCTGCATCTTTGCATTGGCAATTTGCTGTAACAAGGATGTGTTAATTAGCACTTTACCTTATTGATGTAGACCAGTGGTTTTCAACCGTTTTGTTGAAGCGGAATCCCAAGGGAATATTCCAGTCGCTCGAGGATCCCCTGTTCACATATCTGTACAGGAGAATCGAAAATTACTGTCGATCACAGTGCATTCTGTAACTCCTATCGGAGCCCCTGGACTCAGCATACAGTATATCATATCACAAAACTTATTTAAAGTTGGTTACATATATAGCTTATAACTCATTAGTACCAACTATTTAATCAAAGAAACAAAAACTAAATTAATTACAAATAAACATTTACAGTTAATGACACCCCAGCTACGCATTTCCTTTTTAAGTATCACAAGAGAAGGCGACAATTTTATCTCATCATCAGTGGAATTCCATGACAGATTCCCTCTGAGGCTCTGGCCAAACGACTCGATTTTTCACTCGACTTTTCTCTCGATTTGTCAACTACTCAAATTTCCGCAACGAATACCAGCTAAAACTATTTACCATTAGAAATGCTGTATTTGCCGCCCCAATGAGACGCTACCGCTCATGTTTTCACTCTACTTTCTCGACAAGGTGGCCAAAGGAGTCGATTTTTACTTAACAGCAATTCTTTTGCTCGATAATTTTGACAAAGATCAAGCTTCACTCAACATCACTCAACTCACTCTACAAGGTGGCCAAACGGCTCGATTTTTCCCTCGATTTTTTGACGATTGGAAAATCGAGTGAAAAATCGAGTCGTTTGGCCAGACCTAAAGGACTGCACTAGCGGAACCCCCGGTTGGGAACCACTGATATAGAGGACACTCATTCAGTTATTATGAGCCTGTTTCAGAAAGCAGAATGGTAGTCGTGCGAAGTAAACTACATTTAGCTTTCATCCAACTCTTTTTCAGACTAAATCATGCATAAACTCAGAGAGTTTCAACAATAAATCATATTTCTTTGAAAATCCGCGAAGATACGACTCCGATGACGATCTTCAGGCCGGAATTACGCCGTCAAGTTATCCTGAGTAAGTTTGTCCCCAGCAATTTTTATATTTAGTTTCTGATTTGTCTGAGTAGGCTGGGGAAGAATGGGGATGTTTCGATGAGCCATCAGTGACTGGAAGAGATTACGATAGAATGGTTTGGAGGCCTTCAAAGAGTACTTGTCGTATATAGACCTACAACACACTTTTTTATCAGAAACATGATGTTTATAAGAAACATGAGGCTGAAATTGGACAAAAGTTAAGATACATTTAAGAAACACGGGTAGGTTTAATTTCCAATGATAACTTGAAAAAGCTGTTTTTACAAAGAAATTTTTCATCAAGCTAGAAAGAAAATGAAACAACATCCATTCCATGCCTTACAAAACCTGAACATCCTAGCACAATTTGACGAAATATTAGGAACTCTCTTGTCTGAAGATAGAGAGTATGTTTGTTAAAAAGACACGTAGTTGGCAGACTTTCAAAGTATACTTGTCGTGGATATGCCTACAGTAGTCGCTATAAGTTGTTGACTGTTAGGAGAATTGCATGCGGTAGTGGGAAAATCTCACGTGCAAATTAAGTCTCTTAGACAAAGCATTGCTTCAAGGTTGTAACGTTGCGTGTAATATGAAGGATTAAAAATTAACATCTGATTGAAGTGCATGATTATAGCGAAATGTTCTGTACACCTTACAAACTACAAATTGAGAAGCCTAATAGTTAATTCCATAAACTGATCTAAAGAAATGAGTCTTTAATCCAGCATATGCTCCAATGACTTTTGGCGACTGTTGTAGATATGGTAATACAATCTTCAGACTCTCTCCAGTACGTACTTGTGCAACGGCTATCTGTTTATCAAATAAAATATGTTTTGTTCATTATGATCACTTAAGATATATTACACTACAGAGTTTTTTATTCTAGTTTTTTTATTTGTTTTGCTTCTTTGTAATTTGTTGCTATTTTTGTATATTTTAGTCTACTTGATATCCCAGGAGGTGAAGGTCGAACGTACAGTCTCAATGACCCATCTAGCTTTAAGAGAATATCTTCCTATGGATCAATACCAACAAGGGGCAGTAGCTTCAATCCACAAAGCACAAGCTACCCAAGCCCCCATGTCAGAGGAATGACCCCACCAATGCTGTTCTCCTCGGCAGGGAGTAATCCATACAAACCAGTAACTCAGTCAGGGGATATGGAATAGAGTTAGATGCAGTATAATTCAGGTTTGTTGTTTTTATGTTTGAGCTAATTTTGCAGCATACTCTTCCAACAACTCTGAATTTTTGTTACCCATGTATTATGAGGGTGTGGAAATGAAGTTGGAGGTAACCATTTTCTGCTGGCAATGGAAAGCAAAAATCGTCATTTACGTTGTATGGTTTTTCTGCTCTAGTATAAATAGGAGGGAAGAGTACTAACGAATAGGGGTAGTATCATAGAAAGGAGTAAAGAGCACCATAGAGTGGTGGTAAGATCATATAGTAGGGGTATCATCATAGAAGGGGTATTATCATAGAAGGGGTATTATCATAGAAAGAGGTATTGTCATAGAAAAGGGTATAGCCATAGAAAGGGATGTTATCATAGAAAAATGTGTTATTGTCATGATGAATAGGGGTATCATCATTAAAAGGAGTATTGTCATAGAAAGGGGTGTTATCGTAAAAAGGGGTTTCAATGCCTGGCCAACAGCGACTTTCTTATAAAAAATTGTGACTCGTTTATCACAATCATCACATAATCATGAAAGCCCACATGAGACAGTAATTACTCTTTCTTGCATTTTCCCTTACTAATAGGCCTTACAGCTGCCGAGAGAATTGCGTATTTGGGACAGTGCTTATGTGCTCTGGCTATGCTGAAGTTGTTTTCTTGAGACCTGACAAATTCTCCTTCTCTAGGTCTGATGGAAAGTTCAATCCTCATGATCAAAACAGTTAGCTAAGTTCGATGGATTCGTTCCCAACAATGTTATTCAGATGCAACACAGAGCTGGATTCTATCAACTGTGGTGTTGCATAAATTTTTTAGCCTTTGTCTTCTTCGTTATGTTTGTTTTTAGCTTTACGTCACTTTATCTACTTTTTACACTGCAAAATTTAATTATTTGATAGCCTTAATTGCTCGTCTTTAGATATTTAATATATAAGTTCAAGCCGAAATTGACTTGTCCGTGTCTCATATGGTAGACATGTTATTATTTAGTAATTTGTTTCTGTATGCTGCAAACGCCTAAAATGTTGGTCATATCTCAGCGGGAGAGCCACGACGAAAAACAAGATTATGTTTGAAATTTATTTTTCCTTTGTTGCAACATCACCAGAATTAGTTAAACAAAACCATGTAAGGCTAAGAAGACATAACTGTATAAGACAATTAAGAACTTTTCGACACAACTTGTCTCTTGATCTGGTAGTCAATAAGCAGTAAATGGGACTTGTATAGCTAAAGTAGGAAAAACAAATGGGAAAAACAAAGGAAAATTTCAAAGGAAAAATCTTGCGGGTAAGCATGTAGACAAGCTAAAATGCCTAAATAGAGGAAAATATAGTGACAAAAAGGAGACAAATAGATGGTGAAAATCGAAAATAAGAGGAATAAAGTAAAAGTAACAAAAACTTTCGTTGTATTTTTCGAAATATGTGCGTAAACATGCAAACGAGTATAATATATCTGTCCTTAGCCATCCATCTGAAAGCAAACGTACCATTTTGCAGGAGGACTTAGGAATTTTCTGCCATTTTGTTTTGTGTAAAGTGAAGCAAGATGCAACTTTCAACAATATTGCAGAATATGTTTCCTTCCAATATAGTCGCTACTATGACGATTTGTAAAGCTACTGTTTAGTATCATATTTGTTTATTCGTTTTGGAACTGAGTTAATTAGTGTGACGTCACGAAATTATATTTTTGGAGTATTTTAATTTTGGCTTTAAATTCTGAAAAAGCACTTAGAAATAGCTACTATTGACAAATTTCAGCTGGATCAGAAAAATAATGACCGAGATATAGGCCATTGAATGCAGACAGTTCCTATCAAAATCATTCTATTTTGAGTCAGGCTCTAAGTGTTTAGAACTACGAGAAAACTACAAAGGTTTGTATCGTCAAGTTTTCGATTGACAGATGGTCTTATTTCATCCCATTTTGACAATATTCGCTTAAATTATCACCACTTGTCTATTTTATGGCTCTCTCTCATTCCATGTGGTCAAAATATATAAATTCTAAAAATATATTTCATGACGTAATCACTAATGAACTCTATTGAGTTATGTCTCTAGAAGATACTAGTAACTCTGAGATAAACTGAATGATATGCTTAGTCAATGCTTTATCATGGTATGTAGCATCGTGCATTGCAATTGGTAGGTAGCTCTATGTAGCGATTACCCTCCCCCTATCTATCCTATCTTGGCCTTTCCAAGCCTCACCTACATACCCTATTCTAACCTGTCCTACCCTTTTCCAGTCTATTCTATTTTCTCTAATCATCTACCTGTGGTGCCATACTAAATTCCTAACAAGGGGGGCTCTGATATGGGAAATACATGGACCACGCCCGTGGCTACGCCCATTTTTCGAATGCAAGACAACGATGTACTTGTCGCTGCTGTGCATTTGAAAGTTGAGAAAGGTGAAAGCCAACGTATGATTTTAGCATTCATCTTCTATTGATAGGACTGTATTTGTCATCTCTCCTTGAGAAAATGCACAGTTAAGAGCATATCCAGTCTAACATATGTTTAGAAAAAGGGGGCTGAGCTCCCCAAAGTTCTCAATTTTAAAAAGGGGCTGAGCCCCCTCCACGACACGCGTATCCTATCTGTCGTATCCTACCCTATCCTATCCTATGGATCTTGAAATTCACATTCAGAGCAGAGACTGAGTCATAGATTGCCAACAGTTCATTATTTACTTTTTCACGACATCAGTGCTACGTCAAAAGGTGTCGTTTCGTTTTAGGGCTCGCCGAACGAATGGTTTTTTGTTTGACTAATAATAGCTCAAACTTTAGAGCGTGCTCTCAGAGTTTAATTTAATTTAATAATTTACTATGTGCTGTATAGAGCTAGATTGATTTTAATGTAAGTTAGCTGGAGTTGTGTTTATTTTTCTACCGATCTTTTTGGGATCATAGTTGAGGTTACCTAGTGTGTTGCTAAAACAGTACACGCAAAGATGTGCTTGGACACTTTTCTTGGAGGGGGGCATTTTGTAAACGTTTGACCATTTATGAATACAAAGAGGTCACGGGTAAAAACACTATAAGGATGCTACAACTCTTGCAGCAATTTCCATAATAGCAAATGAGTAGAAGCAATTTCTTTATGGGGCAGTCATAAAGGATATCCGCGCCTTAGGGGAGGGAGGGGATTAGCAACAAGAGCTATTACTTTCATATTTTTGCAGCTCTTTAATCGTCTTCCAACTCAGTGTCCGCACGTACAGGGGAGGGGGTTGTCCTATGGCTGACCTACGGTTCAGTCCTGTAGTACCAACAGACTATTTAAGTAATTACTAAGTTGTAGGACTGGGTACAAGTAGTAAATAATTTTCTCTATAAACAAGCACGTAAATACCTTGGGGTGTGGATGAGTGTGAGACGTCCCAATCCTTAGTCCGGTCGGAAAATTCTGAGGCAGGCGTAGAGTCAAGCCTGTTTGGGAAAAGCTATATCATACATTGCTTTTCCTAAAAGGCTTGAATTTTCTGACAATCATAGCTGTCTGTTGTTATCCGACTATCATAGCTTTCTGTCTTTGTTGTCTGTCATTGAATATTCCATCGGAAATCAGATTTCCCGACTGCTGTGGTTTATTCTAATTTTTCGGCTTATGTTTCAAGTTCATTTGTGCCATAATTTCGGTTTTCGTCAACGAATCAAATTTTTCTGATTGAGCCTATCGAAAATATCCGAATCATTCGAAAAAACTGAAGCTATGACTCAAAATGAGCTTGAATCATGAATTGGAAAAAGCGGCTGTACTAGAAACACGAATACTCATTGCTGTCCTCATTCTCAAATTCAACTTTCCACTCAGCCTAGAATCTAGGCGCATCACACCATAGAGATGTGGCGTACAGAGATCGTAATTTTGCTGTGTGACAGCAAACTTAGATCTCGTAGGAACTTCAGGCGGCAAATAAGAGAGCAAGATGCTAGCACCTCAACTTCTGAACTCGCTTGCCAAAGAGAAGGTAATATGCAAAGATAATCCGGCGTAGACTGTCTTACTTTTGGCATTCTGGCTTGAGATGGTTTTACTTCTTGGATACATGCGACACTTGAAAGGAGAATTCAACGTAACATTCTCCTTTTTCGTTCCAAATCTTCAATATTCGATCAAGCCAGTTTCTCCTTCTCAGCACTAAGCTTAACGACGAAAACAAGGGGACTTGCTTGCAACAGAGCGTTCTCCCACATTTTAGAAGGCACTATCTCAAAAATTTTTCCCCAGACCCCCAATTTCCAACACCAACTTTTAAGAGAAAGTGTTCATAGAAGGTATAAGAAATTGAGTGTCAATAGTAAGGAATAGTAAATGTTCATTAAGGCCTTCATACAAAATGATAATTGACTTTTATCAGTTGGAAATTTTGACTTTTTCACCCCCAAAACTTCCCGTCAATTTATATCCCTGTCTATAAATTCTTGATGATAGCCACCTTGATAAAAAGTTTTGCCAACTACTCCCTTTTTCATGTTAAGTACTGTGTGAAATTTAGAAAAATAGAGAGATAGATATATATAGAGCGAGAGATGAAAGGAGAGATGAAAGGAGATGTTTGGAACATCATCATCATAATCGTCGTAGAATTCTTGGATGCACTTCTTCGGTGGGCTACTTTATATTCGGTCAGGATTCCTTGATGCACGAGCGGTCTTTAGAATCGTAGTGGAGAGAGTAGACATTTTAATAGCTATTAACTTTTATCTTATTTTTTATACGTCTAGCAATCACCTTTAGCAGGACTTTACTGCAATGACTGAATAGGTATACAGTTCTCTTGTTACTGTTTCCCATTACATTCCCTTTTTTAGGAATTGGGACAAAGACTAATGTGATCCAGCCTTCCGGCCTATTTTCTATCTTTCCAAATCTTGTTGCAAAGCACATAGAAGAGTTTTATGACATTATCTCCTCCATTTCTAACAAGTTCCCCAGAAACTTCATCTATTCCTGTGCTTTTGTTGTTCTTTAGATTTGTTATTGCTTTGTTGATTTCACTCCACAGAGGGGTGGTTCTTCATCATCTCTATTAAGTGTAATGTTGCTTTGAGTTATATTGGCATTTTTTAGAAAGGTCTTCACAGTGTTGCTTCCATCTTTCTTTGACCTCTTCTTCATTGCACAGTATATTTCCACTCTTATCTTTTACTGTTGCATTAGTTGGTCGAAACTGTTTTGTGAGATTTCTAATACCTCGATAAAGTTCTTTAGTTGAATTGGTTATGGAATTTCCTTCAATTTCTTAACAGGTTTTATTGATCTACAAATTTTTTGTCTCTTTGCATTAGTTTTTGAACAATTGAATTTTTTTGTTTGTATTGGTAAGTTGCCTTTCTGCCTTTCAGAGTTCTTCGTATTTCAAGTTCTGTTCGTGTCTCTTCTGAAACCAAGCTATTCTTTATTCCTTTGGCTTTTTTATTGTTCTTTTAGCAACTTGTATCAGTTTTTCTTTCCCTAACTCCCACATCTCATTCGGAAGGACTTTTTCAAAATTACATTGCAGAAGAGTCTAAAACTTGTTGTTGATATTTATTTTGTATGTTTCCTCTAACGTTGAAAACTCTAGTCTAAGGGGTATTAGTCGTTGAGTTACCTTTTTCAATTTCATTTGGCTCCAAGCTGCTAGAAGTTGATGATCGCTGCTACAATTAGCTCCTGGTAGAGTTCTGACATCTTTCAGGCAGCTCTTCAATTTTTGATCAATCATTATATAGTCAGTCTGGTTTCTTGTTGTACCCTCTGTTGATGTCCAAGTATACAAGCGTCTTGGATGCTGTTCAAATAAAGCTTTTGCCAAGATACGGTTTCACAAAGCTCGATCAAAGACTCTCCTCTTTCATTTCTATAGCCAATTCCGTAGATACCATAGGTGGATTTTCCAGTGATCGCAGATCCTGCTTTGGCATTCATATCTCCAACAACAACTTTTATGTCTCGATGTGGTATTCCATCTATAGTTTCTTGTAATTGACTATAGAACTCGTCGAGATCTTCCTCGCCTGCTGTAGTAGTTGGAGCGTAACGTTGTATTATGCTGAGATTATAGGGCTTGGCTTTAGTGCAGACATTGAGGATTCTGTCAGAAACTTGGTTGTGTCCTATAAGTGCGCTTGCTGTTTCATTCGTTAAAATCATGGCTACACCATGACTGTATCCAGTTTCTCTTCCTGAGAAGATAACTTCATAAGAATCATGACTTATAAAACTACCACTGCTGTTCCAGTTAGTTTCCGAAATTCCCAGTATTTGAATATTGTTTCGGTTCATTTATCTGCAAATTGTGTTGAGTTTTCCTAACTCCTTCAGCTGACGAACATTCCAAGTGCCTATAAGGATTTTCTACCGCATGTTGTGGCTGTCTTCCAGTAGCATGCTTATCGTGTCCAGCCTGGTCACCCGCTGGATAATGCATCCCTCGGTTACCCGCGCGACAGACGATGCGGTATGAGGTTATATTTTGTTGCATTACCATTATGTATGTAGACAGCAGCTTAGATAGGAGAGGTAGAGGCCCAAATCTCTTTTCTCAACCGCAGTGCTCGCTGATGAAGCGGTAGATCTCTATCATTTGTTTGGTTGGACCAAACTTCTGCTGGACATCAGAGATGAGAAGGCCACTTTCCACAGTTGAACCATACAGCAGTTTCACTGTGACCCAGGTAGGGGAAGCTATTGGGGTGCTACTTCTTGCATAAGGGAGCCCCAGGGTGCAGTTTCACGTCAATACCCAGGATGGGCAGACTACACGAGCAGCAAAAATATTAAACAGAAATCAGTACCTTGTCAAAACAGCATGCAATTTTTCTTTTAGTACTGGGGCGATAATGGGTTGTCAGTCATTATTAGTCACAGCGAAGTCACAAATGGAATTCTTTAGGTATTTAAAAATGTTAGAGTTTTTATCTGTAGAAAGGTGCTCACGCACTCGTGTAGACATATGTCGGCTTGTCTCACCAAAATAAGCAGAATTAAATTAATACAATCTGAAAATGAATAAACGTCTTAAGATACACTGACATGCTATGTTTAGAATATGATTTCCTAGAAATGCTGAGAAAGAAAGGAAGATAAGAAATAAATAAAAAATTCCTTTAAAATTTTGACTACATTAGAAGGGAGGAATCTAGGTACAGTGTTCTTGACATTCATTAAGTTTTTAACTTTAAAGGAAGAAGATACCAATTTGATATTGTTTTTTTAGAGATAAAAACTCTAAAATTCTTAAACACCTAAAGAGTTCCGATAAATGTAGAAAGGCTTGCACGTAAAATTTTGAGAAATGACTTTTTAGGGAATCTGTGAGTAGTGATTACGTCAGATCTGAAAGTCTATTTCTTTTTCGCCTCGTTTTCGCTTCGCTTGAGAAAATTTGGCCTTTCCTCAAGTCCAAAGTTTGCTGCGCTTTAAGTAAACTGCAGTTTGGTAAGGTCCCTGTTTGAATTTCTTTTTATCGTTTGTTGATTGATTGTACTGATTCAATATCTTTTTGTGTTAACTCTTGTTCTCTCGATTGCCTTGGACAGATAAATCTTGTCACATTGCGATATTTATGTTTGTTGTTCAGCACTTTGGCAAGGTCGTTGAAGAACTAGCGTTTTTACATTTTGAACATCTATTTCAAGAATGAGCCTCACAGCCCTAGCTTTTCACTTTGTGATCTTTCTCCCAAGTGAAAAAGTTTATTGGGAGGCCAGATCTATCTTTGCTAATATAGAGTTTCAAATTTCATAGGCCTAACGTAAAAAGACAATGTCTCCAACTGGTGATGCTGCCAATGAAAGAAGTGGTGAGAACTGTTGTTGGTATTTTTATCTACTGTTGTGCCCAACAAGGGGTTTGGATTTGTTCTAAGCTTTGCTTTCTGAAAGCGATTTTAAATAGTTTGTTGGTATTACAGAACTTGACCAGAGCACAAAGAATATAGTAAGAAAGTGATTTTGTGAAATGAAATCACCTAGAAGTGCAAGTGCAGCTTGTTGTAAAATCTGAAAAATTATCCATAGCCATGATCCCAAAGCATCAATTGCTAAATGCTGGTGCAGAGAAAATTACAGTATTTGGCCAAATTGAAAGTTATTCAGCTAAATTAATTTCAAGATTCATTAGGAAGATATCATTAGAAAGCTTTGTATTTATACCACATATGGTATCACGTTGCATTTGTATTTGGCATGATGCATCACATAACTTATCATTTATTTTTATTGCTTATGCAAGGCCCTATCTCTTGATTCTAATCTCAAATTTTCAACTTAATAGAGCTAGTGTTGTTTTATGTGGTGCTTGGTTTTTAGATTCTGTGGTTAGTTCATCAGATGTTGATGTTGAACTCCCAGATGCCAGGGCAGTATGCATTCTAAAAACAAAAGATGATCATTCATTTGAACTGGATGAGGAAGCCCTTGAGTCCATTCTATTGCAGCCAGAAGTTAGAAGTAAAAAGGTTGTTGTTGTTTGTGTCGCTGGGGCCTTCAGAAAAGGGAAATCATTCTTGTTGAACTTTTTTCTCAGATATCTTGATGGGAAGGTATGGATTATGATTTTTCAATCTGTGCTTGATTTTAATTTATGACCAACCATTACCTACACTTCAACTCAATTTTTCTTATTTTTAGTTTTTTAACAAACTCAACGTTTTTTAAAATAAGAATAATTGGAATAATTTTGATGGAATTTTTGATTTATTGCTTATCTTCCTTTTCTTCTTCAGAATTTCTAGGAAATCGTATTCTGTACATAGCATGTCAGTGCATCTTACGATGTTTATGCATTTTCAGATTCTAATAATTATATTGAAGCCAATTATAATATTTTGTGTATACTATATATTTTTGTAATTTCTTGATTTTTTTAGTAAGTATCTTTTTATGTAGCATGAAGGCAAAGGACTGCTTGGTGATGATGATGAAGCATTGACTGGCTTTTCATGGAGGGGTGGAGCTGAACGAGAGACAACTGGTGTTTTATTATGGAGCAAACCATACTTGCGTACTTTACCAAATGGAGAAGAGGTATGACTTGCTTTTAAACAAAGCCTTCATTACCTTGTACAATTTCACTCTTTTTGTCCATTACTTTCTTCAGATTCTGTTTTCTAAAATACTTACCAGGAAATAATTTTTCCATGGATTGTTTTGCATATTCTCCAGAGAATATGAGGGTACTTAATGGAAAGGGATTTCTATAGGTGGAGGGATGGAAAAGTTTTGATAAGTAGTTAGCATTTGATTTAATGTAGGGATTTTGAAGTAAGTAGTTGTGTTTTTTTATAAAAATAAGAAACAAGCACAATTACAAAGTACATTTGACTGATTATCAAGTAGTTCTGTGATAGAGAAGATAATGACTTAATTTATACACTTTGTATACTGTATATATAGCAAAAATCTCAAAATCCCTAAACATAGAACTATGTGCTGTCAAAAAAGCTTTCATTACTCAGCAATTAAGGAATGGAATAATATGCCTAGAGACATATGTGAGTTGCCAACAATAAATACTTTCAAAAAGCAACTGAAATTGTATTTGAAGAGCAAGACATAACTAAACACAACCCCCTGGAAGAACAGCTCCACGCTAAATAGGTTTTGTTTTTATTATCCAATTTGATAGCTACTTTTTGTTATATATAACTTAGTTCATAGATTGTTTTTTTCTGTAATTATGCTGAAGGGTTTTGTGTATAAAACTTGAATATGAATATGAATATGTAATGGCAAATTTTTACAAAGCAAAAAATTATTAAGTGGAAGGGGGTTGATAAGTTCAGGGAGATTGGAAAAGTCCACATATCAATAAGAGCTCTTTCTTGGGGCCATGTAATATCTTCTAGGGCGTGTGAAAGAGAAGGAATTTTGAAACACATGCCTATGTACATGCCAAATCTTGCAAAGGATGTGGTACTTCATATGCTTTCAGTCAACAGATTTGTTTAAGCTTTGTAGTAAAGGTCTTGCCTTGAAGGCAAATTTTATGTAAGAATCATTTGTACAATATTTATATCAGGGCTTGTGCAGGTCCTTGAACTCCTTGAAATATGCTGGAAATTGAAATCTCACTTCAAGGGCACTTAAAACTCCTCAAAAATGAGGATTTTTCCTTCAAAATTGATAAAAGTCCTTGAAATTTGTGATTGCTTATTGTTTACTTTGTTACCAGAAATAAACAATGTAAAAAATAATTTAAAGAAATATCCGAAAGAAAGTTTAAAGAAAATCATACAATAGAACTCATGATGTGCCAAGAAATGTCTCATTTTTGGTGTTTTTAACTACCTGTGTATTCACGCATGCACTGTGGATGTTGTTTTAGAGCTCCTTGGAAAAATTTAGCCTAGCCCTTGAATAGTCCTTGAAAATTCCTTGAATTTGCATATCAAAATCCTGTACAAACCCTGTTATATACTTGATATCATTTAACTCATAACTTAGAATACAAACTTAACTTCACAAACATAACTTAGAATACATAACTTAGAATACAAGGTTTTTTATCATTATAATGTTTAGAGATACTTGTTTGAGTAAATTTTTGTAATACTGTGTTTCCACTATGATGGACAGCCACATATCATAGCACCTTTTGGTTGAACAAAGAATGCAATTTGTTCTGCTCTCCTAGATTTATTCCTCATATGTCCTGATATATTTCAAAGTTCCTTGTTGAGAAAATAGATATTATTTTCCAATAATTGTGCCTATGATTGAAGTTAGATAAAATATTTTGGGGACTTGATTTTTATGGACCTTTTATCTAAATGCACAGACTATTCTGTTGTGCATAAAATATTAGTTACCAATGTTTATCATATCAATGTTTTTTTAAAAACAATTTTGAGCTTACAAGTGAAAATCTGACTTGTTCAGTTGCTACTTTGTAGGTTTTGCAATTTTACGTACTTGCTAATGAACAAATATATAAATTTATTCATTTGTTCATTCATTCATTCATCCATTTATTAATTTGTACACAATACCATCATCTACATTTTTATTATAAATAAGAAGTAAAAAGCAATTTAAGTGTGAAATTAATAGTTTTAGGGGTGGCATCACTATGCCACTGTTTCTCATGCCATTTTTGACATGTGTTGTTTAGTTATGCAATGTTTTGTTCGCAATTGGTATATGCCTATATTAAGACTGTATCATCTTGAATTAGGTTGCTGTTTTATTGATGGATACTCAAGGTGCTTTTGACAGTTCATCTACAGTTAAAGAGTGTGCCACAGTGTTTGCTATAAGCACCATGACAAGCTCTGTTCAGGTAGGTACAAGCAGTATGGTAAATTATTATTAATGATAATTTATGTTTAAAGAGAGTGTAATATTGAGGAGGTAATTATTTGATTTAGGTCTCAGAAAGACAAAAATTGACACAATGTTTTACATGATGCTATTACATGATGAGTTTGATAATAATTTTAGGAATTGTAGAGCTCTTGCATGGGTGCGGTAGCACAGTTGTTAGAGCACATGCCTCCTGTGCAGAAGGTCTTTGGTTTGAGTCTGACTCAATGCCCTGACTGAATGCTTGTTTCCTGTTTACCCAGCAGCGAATGGGTACCTGCTGGGAACATTGAGGAGATAAAGGCAGTAAGGAAAGGAACTGGCCACCCTACCTCGCATGCTGATGGCTCAGGATAAGTGCCCTCTCTAACAGGCACTCCCTATATTTGAGAGTATACAGGACTACCTTAAGAACTCTTGCATACAAGCAGAAAATTATTTCATAAAAAGTTGATATAGAAGAGAAAATAAGAAAGAAAAATATTTCTGCTTAGGTCTACAATCTATCAAGTCACATTCAAGAAGATCACCTACAACATTTACAAGTAAGAGCCATAATGTTTTTCAATGCATTTTCCTTGCACTTGAATATTGTTTGGTATTGTTGCCTATTATCTTAATTCTATGTTATATACCAATACTAAATAGTCACCCTATTCATACAACTAATTGCTCTTTACTTATTAAAAGCTTTTCACAGAATATGGCAGACTAGCATTGGAAGAAAATGATAGGACGCCATTCCAGGTACAGAGAATGTTCTTTTTGTCATGTTGTCATTCATAAAAGCTGTTAATAATCATAACAAAGTGTATTGTACTGTAAAGTTGATTTTATGATAAAGTACAAGTTTTTTGTCCCACTGACAAACTGCTTTCAATTTGTATCCAATACCATCATCTACATTTTTATTATAAATAAGAAGTAAAAAACATTTTAAGTGTAAAATTGATAGTTTTAGGTGTGGCATCACTATGCCATCGTCTCTCATGCCATTTTTGACAAGTGTTGTTTAGTTACTGTGTGATAGTATTGTACCTCATTTTATAGGAATAATTTCTCTACATCAAGGTAGCCATCTGTTGATTGTTTTTTTTGCAAGAGCTGAATACCAAGTTTTAGAAAATCGTTTTGAAGTTTACAGTTGTTAATCAATATTTATCCATGGCCTTTTAAATTGCTAGCTCAATAAGAGGTACAGTCTCTTCTCAACTAGCTTTAGTATTGAGAAAGTTTCCATCTTAAGCAGTTCTTTCATTCAAATCCTTTAGTGCTATGTATGTTTTTCATTTTGTATGTGTTGTTTTGTGACATTCACGTTTTTTTTATAAGAAAACCATAATTTTGCTTGAGCCTCAATTTTCTTAGCTTTTCCAAAATGGAGCCTGAGATTTTCTTAAATTTTTCTTAACTTTTTCTGAAGTAGAATTGGCTAAAATGGGTTGAGCATTCGTTACTAACATTGCACACTTGAATGTGAAGTCTCTTTGACATTTTGAATGCAACAATGTGGAAATATCGATTTTTAGCCAATAAAAAAGCTTAATTTTGGAAATTGAGCCTCATGACTTTCTTACGATTTTCTTAAGATTTTGACGATTTGAGCCTCATTTTCTTATAAACTCTTTTCTTATAAATAAAGCGTGTATTCAATCTTAAAGTGTTTTTATGTACTGGGATTATAAACTGAATAGATGAATTGAATTGATTTGTTTTTTATTTCCTTTGACAGCGCCTAGAGTTTTTAGTCCGCGATTGGTCTTATCCCTACGACTATCCTTATGGCGATGGGCAGACGTTCTTGGAGCATAGGCTAAAAGTAAGCCTTTTATATGTTTTGACTAATACCTGTTGGAAAAATACTGTTATCTTGTAAATATGTAGGGGCAGAAAACTTTAATTTCGCAATATTTCACCAGGCAAGGAATTTCTTGGAGAAGCAATAACTGCCATTGGACTGAATAGATAAAAATCAATTCAGGGTTTGATATATTATTTGCTCTAAATGTGTTGCAACTGATAATTTTTCAGCGATCGGCACTTGGGGACGAGGAGTGCGTGTGTTCTCCCAATATTGTCAAACTTAAGATTTTGTGACAAAGTCACATAATGGCTCACAGGCAGCAATAGTTAATAACATTAGACAGGTTTTCACTCCACTCTTCTTTCAATAAATATCCAATTATCCTCCAATTTTGTCAGTATCTTTGTTTCGAGGTATTTTATTTTAGAAGCAATTTATGGTGTGTGTCAAGTAAATTACCAATGCAAGTAAATTTTATTCTCCCAGATTGAACCAGGACAGCATGAGGAGTTGAAACAGGTGCGCTCTCATATCAAGTCATGCTTCCAAAAGATTGGCTGTTTTCTTCTCCCTCATCCCGGAAAAGTCGTCGCCACAAATCCGAAATTCGATGGAAGGCTATCAGGTGCGTTCATTGTTTTCTAAACCAATCTGCTATTACCTACATCGGTCACCAATTTCTAGGTTAGTTATCTAGAACATTTGGGATGTATTTTCATTAGGACTCTTCAAGTAAATAATGGTTAATAGGTCCTAATTGGCCACGCTCAGGGCCAATTAGACGCATCCTCTCACATGTAACCGCATCTGGCAATATCTTTGAGGTACCTTTCGGTCACTATCCGACGTTTCATCTCTGATGAATTTCGGACGAAATGTTGCTGCTTGTTCGTACTGTAGTAAATTCTGTAGTACCAACAGACTATTATATATTTTCTAATGAGAATCGTCATCTTTCATTAGAAATCGATGAGGAATTCAAACAGTACCTTCAAGAATTCATACCAGAAATCCTTGCTCCAGAAAATCTGTTGGTGAAGAGTATCAATGGTAGCGATGTAACTTGCATGGGATTAGTGGAATATTTCAAATCATACGTCAAGATTTACCAAGGTGGTGAACTTCCAGAGCCAAAGTCAATGCTTCAGGTAGCATTTACTTTGTGACCTTGTGACCTTAGCATATACTATGTGACCTTGTGACCTTAGCATATACTATGTGACCTTGTGACCTTAGCATTTAGTATGTGACCTTGGCATTTGCGTTCTGATGAACTTCATTTATTGGACTACACATTTTTTTATGTAAGAACAATGTTTAAAAGAAAATGAGGATTCAAAAGGGCAAAATATTAAGAAAAACGTAAGAAAATCACAAAACTCAAAAACAAGGCTCGACATTACCTCATTCTTGCATTCGAGATCTTAAATATAATAATTTTTTTTAAACTTCATTTTCATTTACATAAACTAACATACAAATACAATTTTTTCTAATGCCAGGAAATTTGCATTTGACTGGATAAGTGCAGATATTTCTATTAAATAAAATAGAGATACATAATTGTAACATGAAAAAAATAATAATAGTGATAAAGAATTTATTGAAAGTTAAAGATACAATATAAATTCGATTTTGCAAGATAACAACAGGGTAGCCCGTTTTCGCTAGTTTTTTCGAGAAAAAGTTAAGAAAATGTTAAGAAAATTTCGGTTTATATTTCGGGTTAAATTTCGCGAAAGAGAAAATTGAGGCTCTGGTAAAAAAAAGCAGTTTTCTTATGCAAAAACAGTTGTAACTTGAGTGAAGTTGTGATTTTATGAAGTGACTATGTCATGGGTCAAAGACAGTTTATCACTAAGGCATACCTGATTGGTTTTGATGAGCAGTTGTTGTTAAGAAGTATTGTAATTGATTCAAACCAGTGAGGATTATGGGATCGAATCTTACCGCGCCAAGAGAGCTGACGTCAGGAAGGGCATCTGGTCGTGTAATGCTTGAACCAAGCAAACTTCTTGCAAAGGCACCTACCTTCCAAGCCCAAATTATGCTCAACAACTTGCCTTGAAAATGAAAGCAAAAAAAGAAGTAAAATGGTTGAGTGGTTATGACTAAACGTGGTTTAGGTGTCAATGCTCTTGAATATTACCAGTGTGAGATAAAATAGCTACAATTTTTGATTATTTTTTTAGGCAACAGCAGAAGCAAACAATTTGGCTGCCCTCGCAACGGCCAAAGACCAGTATATGAGAGATATGGAGAAGGTTACTTCTGGCTTGTTTCTTTGTATATTAGCAAGCAAGGCAGTTTTTTATGTTGCTATACAGCAATTACAGACACGATTACAATCTACCATACTAATTTAGTAACGGATATAGTCTCCTAGCCTAAGTTTATTCCTTATTTTGATACTTCTTGTTTATCACAACGATTTTCGTTACCGCTAAAATTGTGAAGTCCAGAATGAAGGCACGTAGATAAATATATACAAAACTTGATATCATATATAACTATTTACAAATATGACGATTGATAACGTAAATGTAGGTTAAACGTAAAGCTTGAACGTGTATAGAAGTCGTAAAATGTGAACCGAACTGAGCTGGTTTTGATATGTACAATGCTATATAAATGTCAAAACAATAAAATAGTCTCCAGGCTACCAGAGCCATTAGTTTCCAGACCTCAGTATTTGACAAAAATTGTAAGATTTCTTTCTATTTATATTTTCATAGGTATTATGTAGTTATCTTCCAATTTGTACCTTAATCTTGAGAATTTTTTATGTGCTATGTTATTAACTTAGATAGCAGTATAAAAAGGCATGTAGATGGATACTTTGTTATTATCATGTTACTATGCAAACACTACTAAACAGTTCTTTAATGATGATTATATCAGAAATTGGGGTATTTAGTCCTGATTGAAATTTATTTAGTATAGACTTATAATTAGATTTATACGTTAGTTTATATTTGAGAAAGCAAAATTCCCACTTCTGTCAAATGTGATAAATTTTCTATATTTGCTATTCAGATCTGTGGAGGCGATACGCCATACCTCTCACCTGTAGAACTCGAAGCAAAACACGACACTATACAGGCAAAAGCTGTCACATTATTTAAAGCAACAAGAAAAATGGGTGGCGAATCTTTCAGTCACGATTTTGAAGATCGTCTTAACAAGGAAATTTTAGATCAATACGAGAACTTTGTCAAGCTAAATGATAGTAAAAATATTTTCAACTCTGCTCGTACACCAGCTGTATTCCTCGTGCTGATGTTGGTCGCTTATGTCAGCTCTGGCTTCTTTACCATGCTTGGGTTGTATTCTTTTGCCAACATATTCAACATTTGTTTGGGTATTTGTTTAATTTGCATCGCTCTGTGGGCGTACATCAGATTCAGTGGTGAGTTAATTGAATTTGGAAAACAATTGGATGACGCTGCGGAATGGATATGGGACGAGGTTTGTTTGTGTCTTTCTTTTGGCTGATTATAACTTCAAATTATGTCGTCTGAAGGCCGTTAGATATCACGAGATAACGATTCAGTTCATTGACTTTACCTATTTACTGACCACATAAGCATTTCATCTTGCTGAGCTAAGCAATGAGTTACAGTAGTGCCTCGCATATAAGAAACAGCTTTTTCAATTTCTGGCCCTATGCGTTCAAAAAAGTACATATAAACTTCAAATCAGGGTAAACTTTCTTATTAGAGAAGCCATGCTTTGCCATTAGTATTTCTGTGTGAACTGATTACTGAAGTCTCAATGGAAAGAGGCTTACACACACATCATTAATGTTCTATGTTCCTGAGGGGCTTGAATTTTTAAATAAGAAACAAGCTGTTTTCAGACTTTCTCCAGCTTCTAATTAAATGAGATGTTTCTTGAAAATCATGGCCTGTTTCTCTTGAATTTGTATTTTTTTTGCAATACACTACTGTAGCATTCAAAATTTATATCTTTTCTATTATCAAGAGTGTTTGCTATGCTTTGCGTGCAGCGTTTTGGTTGTTTTTTTTGGGTAAAGGGGATAAATTTGAAGGCAAATTCAGAAACACCGAAACACCGAAACACCTAGCGCAGGCCATAATTGACGTCAGGAAGGACCGGATGCCCTTCTTGACGTCACCAATGGCCTGCGTTGGGCCTCGAACCCAGGACGATGTTGGTCTGAGTCGAGTGCATTACCGCTAAGCCACGACTGTTCAATAGAAATTTATATATATCTATCGTTTTTTGCCATTTGTTTTATACAGATATTCATGTCATTATATGCAATGGCTATGGAGAAGGGCACACAAGCAGTCTTGAACAGGCAGTTATCAAAGAAAAGAAATTAACATTTTAAAATACCTTGACATAAGGAGACTCTGTAAAGAGTTGTTTCGGAGAACCACATCCACCACCTTGAAAATATCAGTATTGCAAAGAAGAAGCCAGTTTCATCATGTATCTGAAAGTCTCTCACACTGTTTACTAATCAAGTGTCGATTGACTGTCGCAATTTATTTTGTATATTTTATTTATAATTAGTTGAATTGTATTGGCAAACATGTAATTATCAATATTTCACAATTATCCTATTTTCTTTTGGTGTGTTATCCTCGTCTTTCTAAGTCTTTAACTTTGTATTGTATGACTGGAAATGTCAGAGTTAGATTATGGCCTGTATATATTAAATATTTAAGCTGAATTTTTGCATTTAATCAGTCTGTTCATTCATAGTGAAGTTTTCCTTCATAGCAAATGAACTGGGGTATATCCAGTGTTGGCGCCATAGAAAAAATGCTGGGTGGGCAATTGTTGCCAATGTGCTGACAGTGAGCGGTGTTGTGAAATTTAGGGAAAAAAAGAGAGGCATAGAGAGAGATGAAAGGAAATGAAATGACGCTTGGAACATCATCATCATTATCGTCGTCGTAGAATTTTTGGATGCACTCCTTCGGTGGGCAACTTTATACTTGGTCAGGATTCCTTAATGCACGAGCGGTGCTCAGAATCGTAGTGGAGAGAGTAGACATTTTAATAGCTATTAACGTTCATTTTCATTCCAACTTAACTGTACAAATGGCTCTGCTAGGTGACTCGCGTCCCTGCCATTGAACCAACGAACTTTAACTCATGATTCACATAGTTCTAGTTTTAATGCTCATCTTAACCTTACTCCTAGTTCTCTACGAGGGGTGCGCTTAAATAATGTAGAAATACTGATATAGGATGCATCAGCATTTTTGCCGACATAGAGTAATCGTTATTCAGCATAAAATAGAATAGAAGGGTAATACTAGTTTAGTAGTGTATGACGCAAGGGTGAATAATCCTTAATCCCTAAAACAATAGAATGGAATGCAGTGCAATGCACCGTCATTATTACGGGGTTTCCTATGGTGTGCCTAGCTTCACGGAAGTACTACGTTTGTGTTACTTATGTATAACCTAACGTATTCTTAACGACTAATATAAAATACTTTTGGATATATACGTACATCTTACAACTTAATGAATAGAAACTACCGATATAAACATGCTTACATTTCCTGGAAACTATAAAGATTCTGTTGGCTCATTTCCAGTCGAGCCCTCGACGAATCTCACGAACAACTAATATGAGATGGCCCTCTCAGCCTTTCGCAAGCCTTGAGAGTCCAAACACCTAATATACCAACGCGAAACGACATAAATCTCTACAGTCTTCTACAGGCACGTTGAGTCTAAATACCTAATAACAAATTGTGAGATGTCCTCATACAAGATACAAGTACTTTCGCAAGCTACTTTATCTTTCCTAATTTTCCATGTATAGCTCCGTACTTTCATTTATAAACTGGCATTATGACAGTGTCAAAGAATTTTAACGGACAACACCCATCGTATTGGGTAAAAAAAAACTAAAAAATGGTCATGGATATTTTGAAAGTGTTGTCTGAGCATAGAAGGTAAGGTGACAATTGGGGGGGACTCAGTAAATCGTGGGGGCCTACAGCTTCAAGCTCTCCCGATAGCGTCATTATTCGAGACTTTGTCAACTTTGATCAACAAGATAGACTTTTGCCATATCTTTCTTTCTATAAATGGACATTTTAGTTGGACTTTTTATTGATAAATAAAACTCAAATTAATTTATTTATATACTTTTTTATTTATTTATTTATTTATTTATTACCTTTTCATTTATCTATTTATATTTATTTTCACTTTTTATTTTCAGTGAACCAGATTGTAAACAAGCTTTAGCTCAACTCTGTTATTCACTTTAAATATTGAATACATACATACATACATACATACATACATACATACATGCATACGACTTCCAGATGAAATAGATGCTTGACTAAGTGTATAAGTGCAATCTTACACAATCCACAAAGAAGGAAATGCGTTGTTCGTTTATTTCATCGATGACGAAATTAGCCTAAATAGACTGTGACCATATGTAATTAAAAAGTCTTCCCCTAGCTTTTACAAGAATGCGTCTTCGCAGTAACTGCGAGCAGAAAAACCTTATTTATGAGCTGGAATTTTGAGAAAAAGCAACATCAAATGAAGTAAAAAGTGTTTACATGTGTTACTGTATTGTGTCACAGCTTCTAAATGCCAACATTTCAGCTTTTTGGTAAGCTTTCAATATGTATTTATGTAGGCATTGTCAGTGACCAAAATAAACATGACGTCATATTATGACGCTTTGCTTTTCTCATTAAACATGAAAAGGAGGCTACCAGCAAACATCGCACTTAGTTTTATGTGGAGGGCGGTGAAACGAAAGGAGAAGGAAGATTTGTAGAAGGCAACAGAAGCGTGCAGAATGTCTTACCAAACCACGGTTGTGCACAGGTATGTCTTATAGTGATTTACAGAAGCATTTTGGTCCTTTTATGCCACATTTATCGCCCATTTCTCTCCGCTATATGCTACGCAATGTTATTGATACTGATATAGATCGCTGTCAACACAGATATGGCCTACCACTTGCTTCACAATTTTTATAGCTACCATAGGTTTCGCAGTATTTTTACTGTCAACCGATACCACGCAGGAGATTCAGTGGACAGAGTGATACTTCGTTGGATTGATTTTTTATTTCTCAATATTGTAGTTACGAAAACGGATTTACTTAACCATGAAGCGACCACAAACTTCCATTTTACATTTTTCCTTGTAGCGAAACGAAACCAGGTGCTTATCCGCAGCAAGGTAAGAAATTGTTTTTGGATGACAAATTCGTTTCTTTAACAGAAAGTTTTATGGTTTTTTTTATCATGTGGATGGACTAGGTTAAATGTAACTCGACCTTTATGGGGTTTTGTTGACAAAACAAGAAGTGCACAACCGACATATGTAAATTTAACTACCTCGCTGACGTTGAAAATTATCAGTTATGACACTAATGCAGTTTCTTGTGAAATCGTAAGTAAGTGTCTTTGCCTTTCACGCAGTGCTGGTTCTTTCATTTCACTCCATTTTAAAATTCTTTATGGAGGGGGACCCTAAAGCAAAGATGCTGGTTTTCAAGGGTTCTCCATTTATAATACATTACTAACAATAGTAAAAAAGGTTAAACATCTAAGTACAAATAGTAGCAAGATTACAATCTTTGATATAAGAGGAAAATAAATACAAATTAAAAGTATGAAAGAAGCCAGGTATTGGGAGCTGTATGATTTGGTTAGTATTCCCATTATATGAATTATGTTATATTATGCAAATTGTATTATGTTATATTATATTTTATATTATGTGAATTAAAAGTCCTTTGGTATAGGGAGCTGTATTATTTGGATAGTGATCCAACATATACAGGCAATCTGCAGTTTTTATATTAATACCCTTCAAGTAACTTCTATTACAAAAGGGTGTAATTTTTTCACTTATTAATGATTTCAGTTTTTGGTGAGATCATTGGCAGTTACTTTGACATGCTACCTGTGAACCATTTCTCAAAGCATGAAAGCTAGCCATTTGAGAGTCTGTTGGCCATGTAAGAGGGAAAGAATTTAAGACTTATGTCATGGCATTTTTCTTGTCAATGAGTTTTTATATATTCTGCTCACTCTTGATTTCATTACATATTTTTTCAAAAATCTATTCCTTTTCATAGCTTCAGCACCAGCATATCCACAACAAGCACCACCACCATATACCGCTCAGCCCTACCCTCCTCAAGGCTACCCCCAAGGTATGCAGCCACAAGGATACCCACCACAAGGTTACCCACCACAGGGTTACCCACCACGTGGACAGTATCCACCACCAGCAGGAGCATACCCACCAGCTGGGGCATACCCACCACAAGCAGGAGCATATCCACCACCTGGCCAGCCTGTACCACCTCCAGGAGTTGCACAAGGTGGATACCCAAGACAGCAGTATGGGTACCAAGGACAACCTGGTACAACACATACAACAGTTGTTCAAACACCTGGACAGCAGGTAGTTAAAGTCAAGAAGAAGAAGGGAAACAAGGGTAAGATTGCTGCTGGAGCAGCCGTCGGTGCTGTTGGTGGATTCGCACTTGGAAGCATGTTGGCTGGTGGTGGTCACCATTATCATCATCACTGGAGTTCTGGAAGCAGCAGTAGCAGCTCTAGCAGCTCATCTAGTGGCAGTGATAGTGACTAATTCACCCTTAATGATGTATTAATGCACTAGGATGCACCCATGCTTTTCTTTCATGGGAAATTGTGTATCAATTTTTGCCAGGATTCTTGTTACATATTTCCTTTGCTTCTTAATATATATGTATATCCTTTCAATTTGTAATGCAAGTCATTTCCTTTCAACAAAATAATTGGTTTTGTTGTCAAATTATACATAGCACCAATTCTTTTGTTTTTTTGTAGCAAGACATTTTGCCTTTGGAAATGATACTAAAGACTCTATTTTGCAGTTCTTGGAATCTATTCATGTACATTTTCAACTCAATGCTCTCCTCACCATAAGTTCACAGGGTTTGTGCTACTCCGTTAAAACTACGTAGAATTGATCTATGCTTTTAAGTGCGCTTAGAAGCTCCTTATATTCACGCATTTTAGCGAAAAATTCTTTAAAACTCCTTGAGGGTTTACAATTGTAGATTTATTTAGTAAATGGCTTGCTTTTTGTCATGGAAATACACAAGAAGTACTCCTTAATAATAATTTTTTGGATCTTAAAAACTTAAATTTCATGTACTTCCCAGAATACAAACATTACACTGGGAAACTTAAATCAAATAATGGTTTGCATTGTATTATTGTGTCTTTGTCAGTTGATACTGAAAACATGTTTTTATTTTTTTGATGGGTAATTGGGAGATTTATGATGAATATTTTCTCTGTTTCTGAATATATAAGCTGTTATAGTTTAGTAATTAGATAAATGAAAAGACAATCTATTCTAGATGTACCATAAATCCTTGAATTAGCCCCCCTAGGGCTTAATTATTTTTTGGATTTTTGCATGGGGGCTTATTTGAGGGGGACTTGAAAAATTTTCCTGTCAGCTGGTCAAATTCCAGTTGAAATTTTTCTACTAATAAACTATTTCTTTGATGCTACACATACAAGCAATAAGATGTTTTATAAAGGACAAGGAATTTTTGTTAATTAATGGCTGCTTCTTCTTTCCTACCTCCATAAAGCACTAACATACTCTCAAATGGGTACAGTCACATGCTTGGTTGGGGGTTTATTCAAGTGGGGGCTTATCAACAATATTTAAGTCAAGGGGGAGGCTAATTTGAGGATTTATGATACAGTCTCCATGTTAGAGCAAATTTTGAAGATGTGTTCTTTGAAGGATTATCTGTGACTAGTAAAAGTGCAAAGACAGGCTAAGTGGGAACCTACTCCCTTTATAAAATGGAAATATAATTGAAAGTTAAGCATGATCTGTATTTTGGGACTTGAAAGGATATAAATGGTCTTAATGAAAGTTGACCAAAGGGCTGCAATGTATAAATTTACTGCATTCATCCACAAAGAAAATCCAATTTATTTCTACACTTAGAAATTACTGACATTCAAAATAGAATTATTGGTTTTATGAAACCATAAAAATACAGAAAGAGGTGTACTAATTCTACCATATTCTACTGTTGTACGAGATTCTTCTGATTCATTTCATGGATTTCTTGAAATCGAATTCCAATCCTCTGTGATGTTTTTAAGAACTTTTCTGTACAGTTCATTGCACATGTGTTCTGAAACAATAAGATAGAATTTAAAGTCTTCATTTCAGTGGGAGGGGGATTAGACTATTGATTGGGATATAATCAAAATAATGATTTAAGATTGGCATACAATGATGTCCTGCTAGGCTTTGATATGTAAGAGAGATCAAATGCTTTTGATATGTCATCATTTGGGGCTATCTTTCTAGAACATTCAAAGATCCATAATTTCATGTGTAAAGCTTGACATTTGGCTATAATTCAACTGACTCTGCATAAATTGCGCCCAAAAATTCCTAATTCCAAGCCTTATAAAAGGCAGTACCTGTAGAAAGAAACTATTTGGTTCCACATAACCAAAGGGACAACAGTAGCGACAGTGGTGTAGCCAGGGTTGCATCTTTGGGGAGGCAAACAGGGGGAGAGAATAAAAATGGTGTGTCCAGGGGAGGAAGGCTAAAAGGGTGTGGACCCTAGTGGTAGGGAGCATAGCATCTTGTCATTGCCAGGATTGAAGTAACATCTTGTATGAAGAGAGGAAGAAGATTAGAGGTCAGGGGGTGGAGCCCTCTGAAATATTCTTTCACCTCACCCTTTAAATGTTAGGGAAGTGCCATTCTGGGCATAATGAAATGCCTTTTATAAATAGAAAAGAGCAGTTGCACTTGCTATTTCAGAGCTGCCTTCCAATATATCAATTTTATTGCAGATTTGAGTGTTTCTTGGAAGCCAACTTTTATCATTATGGGGGCAGCCATCCCCTTCGCCTCCTGGCCACACCACTGAGTGGAGATGCCTACCTCAGCTCCTGATATAGTTCTACTTGTGAAGTCATGAACACAATCAGTAAAGCACTCCTCAGCCAATTTGTTGTATGTTGAAAGAAAGGCTTTTATCTGAAATAAGTATGAAAATTGAAATATTCAAAGTGTAGGTACCAACCATTACCTAGATCTCTAACATTCTCAATCACTCATAATTTGCCAATTGATCAATCAACAAACTTATTTAAATATCTAGTCACTTCTTCATTAATTTTTGGTGGTGAGTTTGCAATAGCAATTGAAAAGTGCAACCTAGCCTGCGATAGTAGGCCATGATAAATACAAACAAACCTGTCCACCTTCCATCTGAGCTCCCGGAATCTGTGCTACACTCATCGTTTCAGATCTAATTTTAATGTATTTACTTAGTAGAAGTAATGGGCCACTTTGATAACCTTTTGTAACTACCAAGCAACCTTATTTGGACTCCTGTCGATGAAGAGGCTGCTTAAAAATTCCCACATTTCAAGATGGCAGCCAAGACCAAAAATATTAATTACTACGAGCTTCTTGGTGTTACACGGGAAAGTTCCCAAAAGGAGGTAGGATTCTCTAATTTGAGCTCAGAAACATCTACGACTTAATCTGTATAGTTTTTGTACTGCTCAGTATTTAATTATTGCTATTCTATACTACTTATAATATTAACTTAATAGTACAAGTAGTCATATTACGTAGAAAATTCCTTAATTCAATGGCATGTCTTTTGTAGATTTTGAAAAGCTACAGAAGGAAAGCATTGGTTTGCCATCCTGATAAAAACCCAGATAACCCAAAAGCAGGTATTATATACATAATATTCTGATTATGCAAAGTGCTCATGTGGTGACAGTGGTGTTGCTATGTCTATTACTGTTCATAGAAAGCAGGGCCCTTTTGTGTCTAGAGGATTTTGCAGGTATTTTTATTACTTGATATATTTAATGTTATAACAGATGATTTGGTGAATCAGTGACCCACTCTACTAAGCATGGCACTACTGAAAGGGGGAGGCTTCAGCCCCCCAGGTTTTGCAACCCTGCAATTTTGAAAAGAAAAATGTCCAGACTGCAATCTTTGTAGTGCATGGGGATTTCCACCTTCACACATGCCAAAATTTGGTGAAAGTCCTATTTATGGCATCATTTTAGAAGGTACCACCAACACACATGCAAAGCCACTGAATATGGAGTATTCTGTGGCCACACTTTGGTGAAAGTCTTACCAATGATGCCACTTTTGCTGCTTCCACCCACACAATTCCTACTTGTGGTGTTAATTCTCTGCTTCCACATGCACATGCACCATGATTTGGTAATGCTTCCTTGCAGAAAAATCAAAGAAATGCAAACTGGACAAGTGTTTTAAAGATAGTACTTTTATTGACTTCCCAGCACTTATTATCCAATCCCTTCACATTTATCCAGCCCCCTCTACTTTTTATTTGGTTTTGCCATGCCTGTCTATGTGTCACTCAAGCTTGAGAATAGTGCTAATTATATTTGCATTTTATTAGACAATCTCTGTGTGCCCAGATGCTAAAATAATTAATTTTTCTTAGTTGAATTGTTTCATGAAATATCAGAAGCATTAAAAGTTTTAACAGATGAAAAAGCAAAGGTAGCCATTATTGTGAAATTGCTTTGGGTTTCGTGGGTTTGTAAAATTAGAGGTAGGATAGTAGAATTACATGTTGGTAGTTATTCATTCATGGCAAAGTCAGAGTATAAAGATATGGAATCTTGGAAATGGCTGTACTACAGTGATGCAGATGATTTGACTTTGCTTTGCATCTCTTCTACCTTTTCATGATTCTGTATTGTTAAACTGGCTGAAGCTCAGTAGTATCTTCATGACTAGATAGGTAGATCTTATGTACAGGTATCATCTTTTCAGTGGCAATAGGCTTTGTTTTCATAAAGACCCTGGTAAACATGGATGAAAATAATTACACATACAAAGATACAAAAGCATATCATTAAAATTATCCTAGATGATATAAAACTTAGCAGTTCTTTGCAAGCTAATTATATACTACAAAACCTAGCTATTACATTGCTATAAATCTAGCTTGCAATGCTATATACTGCCCTCATGAAAGTATCCGGACATTTTCAAATTTGGTTGCAAATTCTTTGAGAGAGAAAGTTGCTTACGAATTTTTAAGACAATTTGCATGAAAACCTGCTCACGAATTTTTCCTAAACTTTCCTTGAAGCTTCTTCGGTCTTTCAATAAATTAATTCTTGAAAAAATTCTACCTTACCAATGTGTAAATAAATGATACGAAAGTTTTTTGTCAAAATGGTAGCAATCAATGCAAAAGATCTGGCTTACAAACAGGGTTTGGAAATAGTACTTTCTTGGAACAAGGAACAAGCTACCGCAACACTTTAGATGCCATTAGATGCCCAAAGTTTAGTGTTCTCGATTTCTGCAAAGAACTTGTAAAAAGTAAAAAGTAGAAAAATTTCTAAAAGTTAGAAATACCAAGAATTCTCGTGACGTCAAGTGCCAAACATTACGTCAGTTGACATTAATTGACTTGTGCAAAGGTTTCTTATTTTTGCAAAAAATTAACTTTGAACAAAGGCCACTACTATGGTTGCAAAAATTCTGCGGTTTTCAACTGCTATTGTTTTCGCTAAAATAAGAAACCTTTGCGGTACATGCCTTCTACAACTGAACTAATGTCAATTGAAGCAATTTTCGGCAACTGACGTCACGGGAGTTCTTGGTATTTCTAATTTTTACAAGCTTGGCACTTCTTATTTTTGAAGTTTCCTTGCAGATATCGAAAGCACCAGAATTTGAGCATCTAATAGCGTTTGAAGTGTTGCGGTAGCTTTTTCTGTTGTTCCAAGAAAGCACTATTTCCAAACCTGTTTGTACACCAGATCCTTTGCATTGATTGCTATTATCTTGACAAAATACTTTCATAGCATTTATTTATACATTGACCAGGTAGAATTTTTTCAAGAATTAATATATTGTAAGAGCGAAGAAGCTTCAAGGAAAGTTTAGAAAAATTTCGTGTGCAGTTTTTCATGCAAATTGTCTTAAAAATTCGTAAGCAATTTACTCTCTCAAAGAATTCGCAACCAAATTCGAAAATGTCCGAATACTTTCATGGGGACAGTGTACAATGCTCAGTTGCTTATTCTTTCAAGAACCCCTCCCTTACTTATTCAATCCCAACTTGTTTCAAGTACATCGGCTATTACGTCCCTAGGAGTATTTGGCTCACATTTAGATAAATGCAGTGAGGAAGTAGAGTTCTTTGCCCTTGGGATAGCTGTATTGTAGATTTGCAGTCAGGGGTGATTTCTAAGGGGGAATCAGGGGGCGGACCCCCCTTTTAAAAATTTCTGCTCACTTTGGGGGCTCAGCCCCCCTAGAATTCTTGTATAGGCTTAGCTTGTCAAAGTTTATTGGCCTTGCTTCCAAAGTTTTATGATCAATTGTGCACTGCTATATGGTTATCGACGCATCTGTTATTGTTGATTGTACTATATCAGTATTAGACTAAATTATAATGTTTCCATCTTTGAAAATATGGGCGTGGTTGTAGCTGGGCCACACCCCAACTATGGGCGTGGTTTTGCCTAGAGCCCCCCTAGTTAAAATTAGTAGAAATCACCACTGTTTGCAGTATGTAATTTTTGCATATCTTTGAATCACAGGCAGCATATGATGCAGTGTTAAAAGCAAAAGAACTAGCAAAATTACGGACACAGGCATTGGATGCTAAGCGGAAAAAGTTCAAACAAGGTTTGCTGTTACATTGGTACTAGCACTGGTGTATCTCTAAATGCTATGAAAAGAATAGGCTATAGGCGGGATATAGTGTGGGTGTCTTAATTTTGAATGATGCAGGGGAATGCTTCTGTAATGCTTAGTGTTAAACACTGCAATACCTCAAAAACTGAAAACCGTGAGAATCCACACAATTTTGAAAACTGCAAAACCGCACACTCAAAACCGAAATTCTCGGACAAAAATCATTGAAATTGAACAGAATTCCTTCAAGTTTATATACAAACTTCAGACTACTTTTTATATTGCTACGCATAGCATTGCTTAAATCAATATATTGAATAAATTTTAGTTCAGAACGTAGTAATTCCAAGTGATATTGGAATTTGAATCTGGAAACTGGTCCTGAAATTTTTCAAGAACATTTCATCGAGTGTTTTGTACTTTGAAGAGGTGATCCAATGTTCCATTATAGAATTTTTGTCTGCGGTTTTGTACTCAAAATTGTTCTTTAATTCCATAATTTTCAGAGTTGTATCACAGTTTTATGAATTATGCCATTGCCATCGTCTGGGGAAAGTTTGCCCTTCGATTCCTAACTCACTTTATTCTTCAACAGTCACCCTCATTTAGTTCAAATTTTTTGGTACAAGGATAGCGCCTATCAGCATTACCATTTATTCTGGCTTCAGAAGTGTCCTATTTGACCAGGAATGGATCAATACACCAACACCATCTTCAGGATCATCTGAATCTTTTATTCTGAATGAACGATTGCAATCCTGTTGATGATTACCACACGTTTATGTTATTTGAATCTTTGTTTATCAAAATGCTCTTGTTCGCAAGTCTAAAACTTTAAACATTTCATACATACATAGTACGTTGCACATAAAATTTTATGAAAACTACAAAAACCGCAAAAACCGCACCACAAAACTGCAAAAACCGAAATTTCAAAAACCGCATTCGGTCTTCAACACTGGTGATGCTCAACCAGAATGTGTTTGTCTTTCGTTATCGTCTATTTGTGATGTCACAGCAGATTGGAGTTTAGATAGGTTCATTGAGTGAAATACAGGCAAGTTATATTGTATATAGGCCTCCTTGTATCTCAGTGGTGGAAATTTTGTTTTGGGTGAAAATCACTTTGGGAAGAATAGCCAACTGTGTAGAGGAGCACAAGGGAATAGGGGAAGGGTGATGCAACCCCGCGTTTTATTATGATTGCAAGTGAACTTCCCTTTTCAGTTTACACGGTAAATTTTTTCTTAATTGTTAGAGAAGCACTCATAGTATTAGTCCCCCCCTACTTTTATAAGTATTAGTCCCCTTACTTTTATCATGCTTTCAAGTGATTTTCATAATTGCAATTTTTACAAATGCATCTCCAACTTTCATAATTGCTTGATTACATCTGAGACAAGAAAGTCCTGTTTCTTTGCATGGAAACATTACATCGTAGATCTTGAAGCAAGGGAATCATCAGCTCAACAAGAAAAAGAAGATGACTTCAAAGCGCCAGTAGATTTAGAAGAAGAGGTGGGAGATTTTATCTTGTTTTGATTATTCAAGCCTTTCCTCTCTTGCATGGGAAAGGTCCAGAAAATTAGGCCAATTCAAGTTGTATCACAGAACACTATCTGGAAGTGAATTGCATTTGCTTGATATACATCTACATTTGTCATTGAAATTGCATCTCTTCGTTTCCAAGCAATTTCTATAGTGAAGAAGGCGAGCTAGTATGGGTAGTTTTTCAAGCATTATCATTTGTTTGCTACGTGGTGGGGGGAATTGACTTTTGTCATGGTTGTTTCGCAGTAATACATTGCAGTTTCTTTTGAAATTTGCATAAGAAACATCACACAGGAAACCATCACATAAGGTCAGAGGGGCTATTTTCTATTCCATGTTGAGACGCTCAATGCTGTAAAACAAAAACATGCTATATTTTATATTCATTTTAGATAAGAAGAGTACGGGAGCAAGGATCAAAACTTCTGAGAGAAATGCAAGAATCTTTACGAGCTCAAGTAGAAAAAGATCGAAAAGAGAAACAAGAAGAGCGCATAACTCCGAAACTTAAAGTTTGTATTTTCCATAAATTTCTTCTATAATATTAGTATGCACTATTTGACACCAAATTGTAGGGGTTATAATAAGGAGGGGGGTGACACATTTACTTAAAAGTATAAATTGGGGGTTGTTAATAGATAAGGGGGTCAATGCTCAATAGAAAGTATGGGAACTCAAACCTTTTAAAAGCATTGCAATTAGTTGTCAACATTGTATAAATATAAGGTATATAGTTTGTTTTGAATTCCTCACTTGTTAATATTGATTTATGTTTACAAAGCCAATGCATTTTATTTACTCATTCTTTTTAAAACTTTGAGTCCCATAGGTTAGTAGAATGCGGGGCTGGATTTTGTTCAAAGTCGTTCATGTGAAAGGGTATTTAATAACTGGAAATGAGTGGTGAAATTTTCAAAAATCTGCAATCGGAATCCCCTAATATTTGGTGCTAAAGAGTATGTGCTGATGACGCCACATTCTTCTTGTGCTTTGTCGCATGAACTAGGACTAGCCTCGTCCATAACTTTACTGCCCTTTGGAGCTAAACTTTAATATTTGGCTTCTTTGCTTGTCAACTGGTGGCCTAAATAAAAGTCCTCTTACACTGTGTATACCATTTTATTACCTTACCTCCCTGCAATCCATCTCAAGAGTGGGTACTCTGCATTGTATACAGTTTGAATTATGATTCGGTCCCAGTACTCAGCGATTGCTAATCAGAGGTACAGATCACTTTCTTTTTTTATAAGAAAAAAGTTTATAAGAAAATGAGGCTCAAATCGTCAAAAGCATGAAGAAAATTAAAAGAAAATCACGAGGCTCAATTTCAAAAATTTATTGTTTTTATTAGCCAAAAATCGGTATTTCGTCGTTATTGCATTCAAAATTTTAAAGATGGAATTCAAATTCAAGTATACAATATTGTGCACGAAAGTGTATACCATTCTAGCCGGTTTATTTCAGTAAAAGTTAAAAAAAATTTAAGAAAATCTCAGGCTCAACTTCGGGAAAAGTTAAGAAAATTGAGGCTCAGGCAAAATAATGATTTTCTTATAAAAAGTCGTGTACTTTCTTCATTAGAGAGGCTTATGTTTAGATGCCATGGGTATTTGAGATAGCAGAAAGAGCTTTTGCAGGGAAAAAGATGATATAATACTTTCTTTTGCCTCAGGTGAAATGGCAGTGTCGTGAGAATGATCACAACAATGGTGGATATGGCGAAGAAGTTCTTCGAGAGATGTTTGAAAAGGTTGACTTGCACAATATGGAATGCAGTGTTCAGTTGTCGTTCATTAATTGTTAGAAATTCGTATCTGGAGCTCTTAGATTTAGGTCTTCATTCCTTATTAAGAATACCTTCTTATGGGTACATTACCTCATTCTATTTAGTTCCTATTTTTGGGTGCTATCTTGTGGCATTTCAGCAGTAGTGGATGTTAGGGAACAAGGGGGCAAAGTACCCCCAGGTGCCATTGAGATGGCACATTCTCGGCAAAAGTACTCTCAAGTGCCAAATAAGCGTGGGATCCTAATAAACAGGGGGGTCGGAAAACATTCCAAAATTAATAAACAGGGGGATTAAAATAGACGAGGGGGGTCGGAGTTTTAGTAACGACTTTACATGATTATACAAGGACGGAAAGACCAAAAACAGGTTTTCATAAAGCATAAAACTAATATATATACAAAAGCACGCTATTTTGCCATGAAAATTGGACGTAAATAGTACCAACAAAGAATTGAAATGAAGTGACAAGTTTGTAAAAAAAAGTCAATGTCCTTAAAATTTATAAACGGAGGGGTCCTAATAAGGTCCGGGGGGTTTGGAAAAAAATCTAAAATTTAATAACCGGGGGGGGGGGACGTTAGTTTGGCACCTGAGAGCAGTTACCCAAAGGATGAAATTTTTTCTAATGAAAAACAGGTTTGCTCTACAAATATTAGGCTGCTTTTAACATGCACGGCAAATTCAGCAGCTCTACCACCCTTATTTTTCTTGAGAAACCGCCACTGCATTTCAGGAACACTAAAATTGCCCCCTTGGATCCTGATTTCATGAGCCATATATTTGCTTAGTTGTAGGGAGTATAGCATAGGTTTCAAATCTTTGATTGGTTAAGAGCTCTAATCATGTCTATATTGTTGTCAAATTCCTGACTTGCTATTGGCTGATACGGTAAGGAGAATTTAGATATGATCAGAGCTCTTAACCAATCAAAGATTTGGAGCCTATGCTAGGGAGTATTAGCAGCTAATTTCAGCCCCAGTAATAAGTTAGAAAAGTGCTCAGATAAATCCCGTCGATTTTATCATCTATTTACATAAAATTACCGAATCATTAACTTCCAATGTATTGAGTTCGTTTACGTTTTAGTACGGTCACGTCATCACTGTTATAGTGTCAATGAAGAAGAATGGCCTAGGCATTGTAGAATTTCACAATCCTTCTGAAGCGGTATGTTGTTTTGCATGTCTTTGAGGACGCCATTTGAATTAAACTGACCAAGCGTTGCATTGACCCAATGACTATGCTAAATTATGCTAAATTATGCTGAATTATTAGCCAAGTAGGCCACTGCCTTATTTCTTTTCTGTTAAACACCATCCTTCACTATACACAAGGGGGGCACCAGGGTAAGAAATGGTAGAGAGTGAAATTCTGTTAAATACAGCAAGCTGAGTGAGAGACTTTTAGCAGACCACGGCCTTCAGATTGGCGTAAAATATCGGAAGCAGATTAGGACAGTGCCGAAAGTCCATAGAAATCATCAAAATTTTGGTCACAATGGGAGAGTTGATTAAAATTGTGAGAAAGGCTCCAGCGCCCTAAGTGCTGGTGGTGCCATCCCTTGAAATACCCACATATCGTAAATGGATAGATAAAATTATCGCTACTAAGATTGCAGACATGTCTTGTCTTTCCAAGGCTGATCTCCAGATCACAGGTGGGGTTGGGTTGCCCGCGTTTAGCGGGCACCGTTTTAGAAAGTTATCGCTACTAAGATTGCATAATTTTCTGCAGCTTGCATTCTTGCTTGGAAAACAGTAATGAAGAGCCTGTATTTCTATCCAATGAACAGCTCACCTAAAATTTTGGACTTTTTACATCCGCCATGGCGTTTAAAGAAGAATAACAGTATTTGACTCTCCTCCGCAGTGATCACTGATTGGTGATTTGGTGAATCCTTCATTGATTAATTATTTACTTTCATCAATTATTCATTTTTCGGTAAAACGAATCCTTCATTCTTCTCAGTCTCGTGCGCTCAGTAATTGATTCATATAAATCTTTTTTCTGTCTTTTTTATGTAGCTCATTGCAATGGAATTTGAGCACGGTTTCAGCGAAAATCCATTGAAGATATCGTGGTTGCAAGGAAGTAAATCATCGCAAGACGAAAAGAAGCGGAATGTATTTGATGCAAATTCATCCTCTAAGAGTAGAAATGACAGCAAGGTAGCTGCGATGTAGTTCAGTGCTTTTTAGCAATGTAAATAGGGATCGGCATGCTTCATTGAGGCACGAATCAACACAGAAACATATGAGCTCCTTTGTGTCATCTATATCAGGGTTCTTCAAACTTTTCATTCCGAGGGCCGCATCAGCTATTAAACAGTAGGTGGGGGGAAGAGACTGGCAAACACTCGAATTCCATGTAGAAAAGAATGCAAATATAGGTGGTGTTTGGTGTTTTTAGTTGCCTATTTTTTACACAGTAAGCAGGTCTCGGCAGGTCGGATGAAAAGGCCTCGCAGGCCACATCAGGCCTGTGGGTCGAAGCTTGGAAATCCCTGATTTAGCTTATTATGTGTGCTTATTCGCATTCACGACTATTGCCATCAGCATAGGCGTCAAATCTTGATTGGCTAACAAAGGAATCACCATCGAATGATTCCTGTCAATAATATTGCGATTTCCCCTGATTTAGATTATTGTGTGTGCTCATTACCACTCATGACTATTTTCATCCTATTATCTCTATGTTTTCATTAGTGTCCATGCCTGAAATTAGTATCTAATTGAATATTGAAAAGGTCTGTTTGTTGAGATTTATTAGGAAGGAACACTAATTGTTTAACTGAAGCGTTGGCTACTGATTTCCAAATTGTAAGCCTGTAATCTTCAGGGCTACTTTTGGAATTCTGATTTTTAATTGGAATTTGAGCGCTGGTGACATATGAGATGGAGTTTAATCCGTATTGAGGTTTTGATGCTCCGTTTCAGGTACAATCGTCTTCTTTGTCATCTGATGTGGGCGGTGAAGATTTTGAAAGACTGGTTCTGCTGAGAATGAAAATGGCCCAGAAAAATAAAGATAGTACCGTTGATCTGTAAAAAAGCAGAAGTACTTCCACTTACAACACTTACACCACAATTGTTGTCCTTGAAAAGTCATTTACAGCAATAGATGGAATTCCTTTCAATTGTAGCTGATATCGAGGCTGTTGGGTGCTGGTACAATGTCCATCAAGTTTAGAAACTAACGTGAATGCCGATATATGGGTCTCGTTATTCTCCTTTGTTGCCTGCAGAGGGAGTGAATTCCCTATTTGATCTATGCCCTAGATCTCCATTTGTCTTCCATGAAATCAAGCATGCGAAATATTGGATTCAAACAGGAAGCATTTGACGAAGCCGTTATAGAACAATGGCTATGAAGAATCTTTATAATGGATGAATTTTGAATTGTGAACTGTTGGAACTGTTTGAATTGTGAACTAGAATTTCGTAACAGTTGGAGGTTTTTTGATCAAATTGTTTTTTATTGTTCATCTCTAAATAACCATAGAATTACTGTTTTGATTATCTTGAATTGCTCCTCTTGTAAACTACTTTGAACAGAAGACATAGAAAGCAAATATTGTTTGGAACGTGATAGACGCTTCTATTCTTCATGGTTGCATATTTGCTTCTGTATTTGTTCCAGCTTGAGCTGATATGAAAGATTTTCAGAGTATCAGGAAATAGTGGATGGTAACTTTATGTTTGTAATTCCCGCTCAATTTCATAGATTTTATGTCAATCAATAGGCCTTTGTGCTACTTTAAGAGTAATATATAGAAAGTCACAAATTATTTATCATAATTTTATATCTCATTTTCCATTCCTTGAAGTTTGTCAGTTTTAATTTTAAAACTAGCAGCCCAAGAACTTAAATTTTGCAGCCTTTCTGAGTCTCGCAATGCTTCCCACCGCTGGCTTCATACAAGAAATTTATAGCTTTTAGCATGTTTAGCAATTTCAGGGTATATTGTCTTTTTTGGTGAGATAATTTGGTGTGAAGTGTAACACTGTTGTGTGCAAAGGTATGTGAAATACGAACGCATTTACCGTGTTATTTGCGCACTGTTGGTAATCTGTTTGCAAAATACAGATTCAGCTCTGAGCGCGCTTGAGCGATGCAGCCACCATCCCCAGGGATTTGAAGCTGCCCTGATATACTGGAATATATACTTTCTTGTTAGTGCTCTCTGCAGTGACGTAGCTGGCTCTTCGTGGCTGGGGGGCGGCGGTCTTAGATGGCAACTTTTCCCAAGGGGGCAGAAAGCCAAAAAGAGTTGGAAAAACAGCTAGCTCGAGGAAACTCAGGGGGGCGAAATTGGCAATGGAAATGGATGTATGGGGTGACGCCCCCTTGCCTACCCTCAGCTATGTGGCTAGCTCTCTGATGGTAGGAATTATGAATATTGAATTTGCATTAGATTGCAATCTATATAAACTATTTTGAGAGGTTGTGAATCTTACTGCTTTTTACAGCAAGCTTCTACAAGGCGCTCTTAAGAACTGCATTTGAGTGAGCTACTTAAATTGCCCCCACGGGTGCAGATTCGCGTTTCCCAGAAGTTTCCAAATGCATAATGCATACCCTTTTTACGATTTTCGTCCAGTTTATCAGGATGACGCAAATCCCAGCTGTCTCACCCCAGGCTCTTTGACCGAACGCTGCTGCACACTTACGTGGAAAAATTTCAACAGAGATAAATGTGGGCGAGAAGTATTTGGAATGGAAAGCCCATATCGCACAAAATACTAATGTTTGCATATACTGGCTAGCTGATAGACTTTTTAGTCATAACCAAGTTTGTCAATGGCTTCTGTGAAGGTTGCTGTAAGGGTCCGACCCTTGAACAAGAGGTAAATATTGTACATATCATTTATGAATATTCATATCATAAACCAAATATTCTCTCTCGTATACATTGTGCAATTCTTCCGATGTGGCTATTTTGACTGTAGAGTTTATTTTATGAAAAAGGCTGATTTACTGCAACAATAGGCAGAAAAAGTACTGTTTCGGCGACTTATCGAGCACGTCCTAATTGACTCAATAACACAAGCACCGTTTGGAGCTATTAATCACGGTAATTTATAGACTTCCTACACTAGCTTCCTTCTTTACAGTAAATAGTATGGTTTGAGCGAGCCACTTTCTTTTTAAACTTATTTTAGGGAAATTGATATGGAATCAAACATTATAATCAAAATGGATAATTCCGGCAAGAAAACGTCAATTATCAACCCCAATGTGAGTAAACTTTTTGTATTTATACGGCAAAGCTTTCTTTTTATGCAGGAAAACGCATTTTCCCCTCTGCTGATGCAGAGCTTTACCTGATATTGACTTTATTTACGAACTTCCTGCACAAGATTTAAATCTTAAGTTGGATCATGTGGTTAAAATCAGAAATTATATTGGTGACCGATAGCCATCCTTCATTATTTTCCATGTCTAGTTATTTGCACTTGAAATTTAACACCCATAATTTTTATTCCTTTGCATACATGCATAAGATTAAATGAAGTAATATTTTTTACATGTAATGTAGCATGTGCATATACATACAATAGCAAAGGCTAGATAAATAAATTAATAAGTGAATAAATAAATTATATATATATATATATATATA
>WIPJ01000136.1:114308-128852 GCA_018155075.1 Cassiopea andromeda
TATATATATATATATATATATATATATAATTACAATAATATAATATAATATAATATAATATAATATAATATAATATAATGTAATGTAATATAATATAATATAATATGATTAGGTAATTAATTTGATAGACCGTGTGCTGCTACACAAGCCCTTATTATATTGTAGCATAGTATGTTATATTATACAATAATGATAATAATACATTTTATTTACAGTTAAATACCATGATAGTTCATATTAATGAGTAAAACTGATAAATACCAACAAGCAGAAAATATGTTTACAGCTACACAATGCTACAAACTTATATACAAATACTACAATTGCAAACTTCACCAGATGAATTTTTAATGTTTTTGATACAAGTAAAGACTGTATTGCTGCTCTTAACCACACCAGGTGTACTGTTGCAAAATATGCTACCTCTGAATAATATCAAGTCTGTGCTGAAGGACATTGTCAATGCCTTAGAGAATGTGATAATATCTTCAGTTCTCAAATTGTAATTAATTTCTTTCCTTGCAAATAACTCCCGTAAGAAAGAGGGGTTTTGATGATTGAGAGATTGATAGACTTCAATCATGATCATCTGCAAGTTCAGAACATGAGTAGTTTTTCTTCATTTTTAACAAGCAACTCATCAAAGGAAGCATCATAGTCTCTCAATAGGATGTGAAGTGCCCACTTATGTTGTACAGTATTATGTATATTACAATATGTTATTTCATTCAATGTAGGGTATGTATGAAAGGATGTCAAAGGAACAGGCAGAACACAAAATTGAGTTTAAAAGTGAAGTAAGGTAAGTGGCTCTTTTTTGTCCAAATTTGCATATTTAATTTCTGTCTTTCCTCTATCAAAAATGTAGAAGGTAGTCCCATATACTTTCATATGCTGGGGGCCTGGTATAGAGGATAATTTTCCTGAGCCATTGGAATGTGAGGTAGGATGGCCAGTTCCTTTCCTTACCACCTTTATCTCCCCAGTGTTGCCACCAGGTACCCATTTGCTGCTGGGTGAGCAGTGAATGAGCATTTAGTCAAGGTCTTGAATCAGGCTCGAATCATAGACCTTCCGCATGGGAGGCATGCGTTCTAACCACTATGCCACATCACCCTATTTCAATATAGTGCATGTTAACTTATAATTATGTTTTATGGTGTTTACAAATGCTTATATTTATATTGTGTATAAATGTATGCATTTTTGTGTAGTTTAACAACATTGAATATTTATCTGTAGGTAGATACTGAAAGCAAAATCTTGAGTATTTTCAAATAAATAGATGTATATGTAAGTGCTTTAGTGGGTTACTATAATGTTATAAAATCTAAGTACAGTGTAAACTGGCATTTTCCTTTGAATAATATGAACAACTTATTTGTTGAAATGAGTGAAGTAGTTTTAAAAAACTGTTGGTAATTTTTGTTGTTTAATTTTAGCTACATTGAAATTTATAATGAAAGAGTTAGAGATCTGCTTCGAGCTTCACCAAAGAAAGGAGATGTTTACAATTTGAAAGTGCGAGAGCATCCCAAAGAAGGTCCATATGTGCAAGACCTTACAAAGCATATTGTAACAAAATTCAGTGATATTGAAAAACTGATGGACATTGGAAATGAAAACAGGTATAGTTGGTCAGGGGGGCCAGGGGCATGTGCCTCCTTAAGAGCATTTTTGGGGTGCCAAAGTGATTTTTAAACTATTCCTTTTAGTCTGAAGGGGGGGAGAAATTTTAGGTTTAGAGGTGCTGCATTTTTCTTATTATTAAAGTGCCCCCCTAGAAGATACTCTCCCTGCATGCAACTGTTTTG
The DNA here is from genome assembly GCA_018155075.1 of Cassiopea andromeda. Classification (NCBI taxonomy): domain Eukaryota; kingdom Metazoa; phylum Cnidaria; class Scyphozoa; order Rhizostomeae; family Cassiopeidae; genus Cassiopea; species Cassiopea andromeda. The sequence goes on from WIPJ01000136.1 coordinate 116,123, forward strand.
TTGGCAGTACTTGGGGCTTTCCCTTGCATAAAGACCAATTGCCAAGAAAATATTTTAGGCTCCCCACGAATAAGTACCCATGCAAAAATCCAAAAAATAAATGAGCCCCATGGGGATCTATGGCACATTTAAAAGTATTTTGGTAATTGGGTAAGAATCTGATGAATGTTACAACTGATTTGAGTTCAGAAACCATGTTTCCATTGGTTCAACAATCTCAGTTGCAGATAGATCATACCACAAGAGCACTAGACTAGATTATAGAACGCATTATTTACTCTTAAAGGTTCCTAATATGAAGGGAAGTCCTGTTGGAACATTTTAGGAGTAATTAATCTGTTCTGTGTAGTTCGAACTCATGTGATATAAGTAATCTTTAGCTGGTTCAACTGTAGACACTGTTAAGTCAATCAAAACACACCTTCCAGACTCAAATCAGTTATCAGATATTTAACATTCGTATCCACATTGCTACTGTTGATAAACTTTTATAATATTTCCATAAGCGCAAGGAGACAACACCAGTTGGATCAGTACATTGTGAACTTGTAGTGTGGAAAAAGTAGTATCCAGAAAATTGCATAATGTTTTTACGTTGCTAGAAAACTTCTGTATAGAATTAGAACCTACAGATAGTGGCACATGACCCCAGGGATGGCTCTTTTTTTATAAGAATACCTAACATTTCGCTGAGCCAGAATATTCTAAAGTTTTTTTGGTTTTGAGATTATTTATGATTATTTGAGAGAATTTATATCATTCTTAAATTATACTTAAGTACTAAAGGTTTAATATCACCTGAAAGTCAACAGAATATATTCAAATCTTTTGTTGCCTTACTTCATCTTAAAGAAAGAAAAAAGTGGAACAGGGTAATAAACAGTGCATCAATACTGGAGAAGTTGAACCAAAATCAGTATTACAGCTGAAATACACATAAATTTAGTTGCTGATGAAACTTGAGCCTTACATTGCACGTTTTTTTTATAAGAAAAAAGTTTATAAGAAAATGAGGCTCAAATGGTCAAAATCTTTAGAAAATCTTAAGAAAATCTCAAGGCTCAATTTCTAAATTTAGTGTTTCTATTGGCCAAAAATCGACATTTCGTTGTTATTGCATTCAAAATGTTAAAGATGGAATTCAAACTCAAGTATACAATATTAGTAACGAAAGTTTAAACCATTTTGATCAGTTTATTTCAGTAAAAGTTAGGAAAAATTTAAGAAAATCTCAGGCTCATGTTCGAGAAAAGTTAGGAAAATTGAGGCTCAAGCAGAACGACGGTTTTCTTATTAAAAAAAACGTGTATTCTTCTGTATTCTTAAATTCCAGTGTTTCTGAACCTTAATATTAATATAAGCTTTATCCTTTTGAAAAAAGTGTACTCTGCAATGGTAATCTTAATTAACTGCCCCGCTGCTCTACTTTTGTAATTGTGGAGCCTTTATCATCAAAGAGGCAAGGTTTTAACCATAGGCATAATTTCTGTTTTCAGGACGACTGCATCAACAAACATGAATGACACAAGCAGTAGGTCACATGCGATTTTCACACTGAACTTCACCCAGGTTAAAAACATTGCTTTTTGTTGCTTCTATGATTTCAAATACCTAGTAGTAGAACGCTGAAAAAGCAAAGGCTAGCCGGTGAACGATTTATTTCGATTCTCAAAGGCTAGGAGCTTATATGTGCCTGTTTTGGCTATGGATTGAATCATAGATTCGTCATTTTTGCTCAGTTAAGCTGAAAGTTGCAAAATTTGCGGTGATTCTTCAGCTCAAGTTAAACAAATTATGAGTACTTATCTAATTTTATGCTCCAGTTTCTGAGTGATGAGATTGTTAATCTGGTAGATCTAGAGTCGTCTGTATATCGTTGTTTATTGGCTCATTAAGTTGCAAAATACGCCTTGAGATGAGGAAAATTATATTAATCATGCATTCCATCGACCGTAAACCCCAATCTTGTAGTATTTATTCATCCTTCTTTATTCCATAATATTTTCAGGCAAAATTCTTTACCGACATGCCAAGTGAAACAGTGAGCAAGATGCATCTGGTTGATTTGGCTGGAAGGTACAATGTTTTGGTTGTGATATTTTAAATTTGATGCTTGCTTTGCAGATCCACTTGATAGTTTTATTTTCGATGCTTATAGCAATAGCATTTGAACTGACATTACTTAAGGCCTATTTTGAATAAATACTAGAGTTATTTCCTCTAGTTCTTCTCTGATTTTGTCCTTGACATTTTTCAATTTAGCTCATCTTCCCAATTTTGGCTTTCCATCACAGCAGTACCCTGTAACAATTCTATCTTTTTGCTCTCAACTCGTCTTACAACTAAGCAAACTCAGGCTGTTCCATTTCTAATGGAATACGAATGATTTTCACCTGTATTTCTATCATTTGAAATTGTTAAACGTTGAAATCACTGTTTTTAATTAGACGTTTCTTTTTTTTGGCGTTGTTGTTGTTTACTTTATTTTGAGTAGGCTGTTATACCTAGCTTATTCAGCTAATTTAGGCCTACTATGCATGCTGCATCCAGGCATGGGACCCCTAGTTTAACGTCCCTTCTTAAGGACGACAGATTGAGCTGTTTTGGTCGTTCATCTGGAAGGTCGCCCATCCAGCTTCTGATCGTACACAGCCATGCTTAACTTTAATTAAGCTAATGGAACTGGCTGGGTGTACTGCTTGTTTGATATTGTAAGCCAAATCAGTTTGCTTACTGTTGTTTTTTTCACCTCCCTTAGCGAACGAGCAAACTCGACTGGTGCGACTGGACAACGTCTGAAAGAAGGCAGCAACATAAATAAATCCCTTGTGACTCTTGGTACTGTTATATCCAATCTTGGTAGGTCGTTTTGTTCTTGTGCTGTCATTGGCAATAGAATTACAGAGATTTCACTGTGATGGTAGGAATGACAATAAACAGCAAGCCGTGCACAGTTTAATAATATTTGTTCTGTGCAACTGTCGTGTACATTTGTTTCCCGCTTTCTGAACCGCAACCTACCACACCTCGTTTTCGTTTTACATGTTTCACCCTTGTTGGTAATAGATGGTAGGAATCAAAGATGTTATCAAGCTAGGCCCTACTTACACTGTACCGGATTGCTATCGGAGCGATGTGTGGTTTGCTTGCTGTTGTGATTTTTCAATGTAGTCGTTACACTGATGGAACATTTTGATTCCTATTCGCAGTTTTACACTGATTTATAGCGTTGTGATCTTCATACCACCTACAGAGCGGAGTGATTTTCGCAACGATTGCCAGAACGCTGTGTAACTGTAACTGCAAGCCTGATATGGTACGAAAACCGCAACTCTCTAATAGCGATCCGGTATAGTGTAGCTGAAGCCATAATTCCCTTGCGGAGGAGCATGTACGCCATCTGAAAGTCTTAACTAATCAATGTAGCTACAGTTTCTGCAATTCAAGGGATGGAGGCCGGTTGTTTCGCTTTTATTTTGTTGCTACCGATTTGCTAAGAATTTATCAAATCACACAAAGTAGCATAGCATCTGTTCATTTCATTTTTTCATTTTAAAATTCTTTAAGGAGGCGAGCCCTTCACCAAAAAGTGCTGGTTTTCAAGGCCCCTCCAACTAAAATATAAATAAATTTTGGAGAAACACAAAATAGTTAAAAATCTAAGTACAGGAATATCATTTAAAACAAAATTACAACTTTTAGTACGGTAAGAAAATGAAAATAAATAAGAATTAGAAGAGCACCTTTCATTTAATTACGAAATATGCTGTTTCAATAAAATCATTACATCTAGAAGTGCATGTTTTAATGCAGAGCAGAATTTTATCAAATTATTCATACCATCTATTAGCCTGAACAAAGTAATTGAATTGAACCACCTCTTCTCCGCCCTGTTTGGCTTCTTTTTAAAGGGCAAACTGATCTATTCATTTTTTATGGATAAACACATCCAAACTTTTCAATAGATCAAACAAATCTTTTAATACCTGGAAGTAAACAGACGCCATACCATGTCTTCTCGTCATAATAACTTTGCAGGGCATAAACCTATCTGCTCTAGAAGAATCTTCGCAATTTCTTTCGATTTATTGCGAACTTAGCATTACAAGCTCTTTGCTATTTGTCTCAAAGTTTTGTATGGACCACTACTATCACACGTGCTTGTTTGGCTCGTGTTAATTTCCAGCTTTTTTGTAATTGACTTGAACTGTTTGACTGCTGAAGTTGTATATTCAAGCTGAAGTTCTTTTACCTTTTTAAACTCATAAACTGCGTTTTTCTCCCTGCATAGCCGAAGCATCTGGTGACCATAGGAAAAAGCCCTTCATACCATACAGAGATTCAGTGCTGACCTGGCTGCTTAAGGATAGTTTAGGTGGAAATTCGAAAACAATCATGATTGCAGGTGGGCACATGGCACGCATATGTTTTTTATCTTTCTACAATAGAAACTTTTGTATTGTTCCTCTCTAAATATCATCGTTCGTTTTGACTCTCTGCAGCTCACGTTCAAGTTATGGTTGTTTTTTATCTGTGAGCCTATTCTTGTACTTTTGCTCACCCTTTGATGGTCAGAATGACTTGGATATCTACATGTTTCAATAGCAATTTGTGTGTTTTTGACCGCGTAAGGGTTTAATCTTTCTTCTGTGGATCAAGGTTTCGCATAATAGAAAATAGTTTCAGCTTGGATGATGGCAGCATGATCATGTTTTTTTCTTATAGCCATCTCACCCGCTGATGTCAACTATTCAGAGACTCTTAGCACACTGCGTTATGCAAACAGAGCAAAGAACATTGTTAACAAGCCCACTGTAAATGAGGTATGCTGCAATTATATCAAGTTCTTAGATGGAATTTTATAATAATAATAATGAGCCACGAGTATGAGTATAACCATGTATCCATAATGTTCACTTGAAACTTAAGGAATCCATGTTTCCCCATATAAATCCATAGGAATCTAGATTTGTCCACTTGAGTCCATATGAATCCATATGTATCTGTAAATGTCATATTGCTCCATATGATTCCATATGTAACTGTAAATGTCATATTGCTCCATATGATTCCATATGTATCTGTAAATGTCATATTGCTCCATGTGATTCCATATGTAACTGTAAATGTCATATTGCTCCATGTAATTCCATATGTATCTGTAAATGTCATATTGTTCCATGTGATTCCATATGTATCTGTAAATGTCATATTGCTCCATATGATTCCATATGTAACTGTAAATGTTCATATGTAGTCGCATATAAGTAAGCTTGTATGATGGGTGGGTTGGTGCTTGCATTCTCTGATATTGCTCCCCTGTTGTTCTAGCCTATTCAGAGTATTTAAAATGCTATACGCCAGCCATAAAGAGTTTTGATGTAACTGTGAATTCACCTAGCTTTTAGCCTTATTAGCAATCATGGTCTTGTATTGTATTTGATGATGAGGTTTTTGTTTTCTAGGATCCAAACGTGAAGCTAATTAGAGAACTAAGAGAAGAAATTGACAAGCTCAGAAGTATACTGTCATCGTCGAATCAGGTGAATCATTGAATCATTTTCTTATTATCATCACCTTAATTGTAGTTGCATCTTAAGCCTTTTGATCCTAAAAGTCCTTCCTAGGTCTCTCTTCATAACTCACTGATTGTCAATGCTCTTTGTAGATTTTGTCAGGTCTTCTTGCAGATCTACAGATCTTTACAATTTCCTTCATTTTAGTGCTGATCACCATCATCACCATAAGCATCGCCATCAGCACCATAATCATCATCACCACAATCATCATCGCCACAATCATCACCATCATCATAATGTTCATCATTATCACCGTTTTCAAGATACTCATCACCATTATAATCATCACCATAATCATTATTACCACCATAATCATCACCATCGTAGTAATCATCATCATCATACTCACTACCATAATCAACACCATCATTGCAATCACCATCAATCATCGCCATCATCATAATCACATATTTATCACAATCATAATCATCTTCCCTTTTCGCCCCCAGAGGGGCCTAGCACTGACTTTGGGGTCAGTTTTCACCTGTCATTTGTTTAAAAGAGGTGATCGAGTCGGCTACACTCAATCCACTCTGTTACCCCAACAGTTACTAGGCAGAGCTGTAGCATGACCCATCACGTCTGCTTTTCACTGAAGTGGCCTGGTTGGATAGTTTGCCACAGGTTATCAATTTTTGCCCTAATTCTGAATCTCTGTGACATACAGAACTATCAGCTTAAAGGCAGTTGTCTCTATTTGCCCGCTTGCCACCACGTGGAAGTCTCCAACTGTGTGCTAGCTATCATAGTCATCACCATCATTATCACCATCATCATAATCATCACCATAAACATCACCATAATTATCATTATCAGTGCCATTGAAGTTATCATCATTACGTTCACTACTTTCTTGAGGGTAATGATAAGGTACTAGCAATTATGATATTCTTACAGCTGTACCTATAGAGCTTCCTCCCCCTTCGATACCATTCTCTGAAATATATACTTTATATTTATTCTCTGAAAGGACAATCATGGAGTTATTGCAAGCATTGCAGAAGAAACGAGAGTAGCTGAGAAAATCAACGAAAATCAGGCAAAAGTTGATCAGTTGACAAGAGACTGGAATAACAAATGGAAAGAGACACAAAAAATTATGGAGGTTTTGTATATTTTTTGACTATTTTGGTGGACTTGCACAAAAGCTAATGGAGTTTATCGTGCTTGCTTCTTAGACGATAAATTTCTCTCACTCTAGGTGAATTTTGTACAGCATATTGTAAAGAAAGTGGCTAGAAAAAACTCCACATCAGCTATAATTTGCCCCCTACTGACCTGCTATACTATATAGAAGCATTTAGACATCAAATATCTTAACTTATTGTTTGGCATATTTCAGGGGTGGCATTGTTAAAGGGTTTTTGACTGGTGGGGAATTTGAGAAAAGGGTACTTTAGATAATGCAGAAGCTACAGATTAACAGGCTTTCGAAAGACCGTAGGACCAAAAACAGATTACCAGTTTATAACTTAAAGTATCCATCTCGAACTTTTTGAATGAAAAGGGGAATCTCATATAGAAGCAGCAGTTCCAGGAAAATGAACTGAGGTTTGAAACCTCGTCAATGAAGACTAAGCATGTTTCATCCACAAATATTTCAAATAAGTCGAAAATAAAGAAGTCACTTAGTCATAGGGGCACTTAAGTGGTGGCGCAAACATGTTCCGCTGGCCGGGCAATGAGAGCCTTTTCATTAAATAACTCTTTATTCTATACTACTGGAGCTTCTTTGGAAAGAGCAACCCTCAGTTAATATGTTAAAAACTGCTCTGGTATTGTTGCCTATATTGCTTATGAATCACCTTCATGTTTGGTATATTTTATCGCATGCAGGAGAGAGCTCTCGCATTTAGGCGAGAAGGATTTGGCGTGAAAATGGAATCTGAGCTTCCACATCTGGTATGTGTTGATGATGACATACTAAGTACAGGAGTAACATTGTATCATTTGAGGGTAAGTTGAATTGAGAATTCGTCATTTCATTTCATTTTAAATGTTTAAAGAGGGTGACCCTTCAGCAATGGCTGATTTGCAAGGGGTCTTCTATTTAAGATAAAATGTAATGCAAAGTAACTACTAAATTATAAAATTACAAGCCTAATTACAATATAATATGAAGTTAATTAATATCATATGAAAAAGGGAGTAGAAAAAGAAATGACATAATAGTAAATCATAGAAAGAGTAAAATATTTTAGAGGAAAGGGGGAGGCAGAATGCAAATTAACTTGTTAAAATTTTGAAGTTGCTGAGAGTAAGTGCTCTTTTAGCTTCTGTTGGTAGGCAGTTCCATAGTTTTACCCACGATACGAACAAAATTTTTGTCCATTCACGGAAGATTTTCTTGGCATCTTAAGGTCAGTAAGCGTATTACACAGGGGACGAGCTTCACCAGCAGAGTTTCTAATGAAAAGGTGGCATAAGTACTGTGGAGTCAGTCCATCAAGAGACTTGTAGACAACTGTCTTTGATTCTTCAGTAATCAGTTCTTCGATGGTTTTCCATCCAAGTCTTTCTATAAGTGGTCTGCTGAAAGCATCAAATTTGCTGTTGGTAACAATTCTAGCCGCTCTGCTTTTGGTGACAATTCTAGTCAACGTTTCAACATTTGGTATTCATCACCTGCTTGTGTTAACTGTTTGCTCTTTACGGGTGATGAAAATTCTCCTGTAACCCTTTGTCCCTTATTTGCAATGATAACTGATACGGTGTGTCAGAGGTTAAAAAGAGTTAGCTCTCTTATCTAGATCAATTAGTAACCTCTAGGTTTTGCGCCTGGTTAGTGCTAGAAGGCTAAACTAATCACGTTGATTCCAATGCTGGAAGCTTGATCATCTCTTATCCATGTAGCCCTGTTCTACAGGGGCGTATCTTAGGGGATCCGGGGAGGCACCACACCCCTCCCAATAATTTATTAGATTTACCGAAGATCAATAGTGCTTGTCAACGTTGGATAGCGGATAAAACTCGAGGTCAGTCCTATTTCTCGACAAATTGGACTCGAACGAAATCTGTTCGTTGGCAAATTGGGGTTTTGTACCCCAACAACAATATTCTTTGGCTTCGCCCTGCTATTGTTTACGCTCTCTGTGCTCACATTTTTCCAGCTGTAGTTTATGAAGGGTGCAGTGCTTCAGCGGACAGTCGTCCACTCGGAATGAAGTGTATTCGGCTGCCAGATCAATGGGATCTTTTTTGTCATATTGCGATGCTCTAGCAATGAATATATCATCTCTAGAATAGGGTTTTACGAAACAGTTGCAAGAATCTTACATACTATATATGATATTATTGGTTGTTCTAGGACGGTAGAACCCACGTGGGTGGCAACAATGCTGCTGTCAATCAAGATATCGGTAGGTTTAGAATTATCGTTGATCATAAGCAATTATTGAATGGAAGCTTATTAGTTTTGCGTCCGTTTTCTGTACAACTCATGTTAGCTGAGTGTCCAGGCCATGTGTCATTTTCTTTACAAGTGTAAATGCGCAGGAGCAAAATTCTTTTATAATTCTTTTATATCATAGTACTTTATGGACCCGGAATAGAAGATCAACACTGTATTCTGGAGAGCATTGAGGGGAATGTGACACTGCAGCCAATCGCAGAAGAATGCTTCATTAATGGAAACAAAATAAAAAAAGCGACGAAACTCAGTCAAGGTAAAGACTCATCCTTCTATTCCTAATGCCTGATGTCAAGACAGCAAATTATAGAATTGAAAATGTTCAGTACATAGGTTACCATTTATGGGCCTCATTACCGGAGGAAATTAAAGACTCTGACACACCAGCTAATTTCAAACAGTAAATAAAGTCATGGAAAAGAAGTACTTGCAGATGATGCAATGTTTTTATTAATGGACTAGGGTTTTGGGATAACCATTCAGGAATTGAATCAGATGAAAGTTGTCAAATGCTGGATCTTGGTTCATATTTGACAGATCTATTTTCTTCTTAACTACAGTTTTCCTTTCTCGATCAATTGATACTAATTTCATTTCTGCCTCTGAAGCTCCTTGATGATAATTAGATTCTGCTTGCGCACCATAATGTGCGTTGCTCATCCCTCGTACACGATTTTGATCCATGTAAAAATGAGAACGAAAATATGGTCGGCAACCCTTATAAACCAAAGGGCCAAAATCGAATTTGAAATGTATACGAGGGCCGCAACTCTAAATACAGTTTAATTTTAATATATACTAATTTTAACTAACTACTTATCTAATCAATAAAAATGTACTCATCAGTAAATGTACTGTAACTTTGAAGCAGTACATAAATTCAAACATAGACTTAAAGTACATGTCCATTTGAGGTACATGTTCATTTGAGGAGCTGAATTTGTACACATAATACGATTCCTTGGAAGATCACCCCCCTTCTTATTCTTTTTCGCATAGATTTAACAGTGATTTTAGTCTTTTTATAATTGGTTGTACGTTTTATCTAATTTCTAAGCTGTTTACCCGTTGGGTTGACTGACATCTAAATTAATTTCCTCTCCCTTTTGCAGCCGACACCCATGTATCGGGCCGCACGAACTGCAGATTTATAGGGGCCTTACGGGCCACAAAAAATACCCTGCGAGCCGCGGGTTGCCGACCTCTGATCTAGACGCTCTCCTTGCACCACAATTTCCATGCTCCTTGCACTGTCGTCTTGTAAGTTTATTGTTTGTAGTGTATTGCAAATTTTAAACTGCGTTTTTACAAAAAAGACCACACTTTTATATTACAGGTGCAGTTATCTTGCTGGGAAAGACGAACATGTTCAGGTTCAACCATCCAGCAGAAGCTGCCAAGTTGAGACAAAAATACGCATCCATGGAGAATTTGTCATCAATTGTCCCTTCCAGGGAATTGGAGTCAAGTTCTTACCTTTTTTATAATGCAGGGTCAGTATCATTAGAGGCTGCCTTGTCAGTACAGCATTCACAGTTTAAGTTCTCAATCAGTTAGCCATTCAGTAAGTCAATACGTCTGTCAGTGACTCACTCATTGAGCCAGTCAGTAAAGTAGTTGTTTGAGAGTAAAGTCCCATGCTGGAAATTTTTTCATTCGCATCTTGGATATTTGATTCATACAACGAGAGAGTTACGTAGGCTATTTGTTGGTCTTGCTTTGGAAAAGACAGTCTGATATTCTATTGAAGAACAAGGGCCACGGCGAGAATCATAGCCCATTTACATTTTCTATTGATCACAATAAGTAATGTCTTTTTGGATGTCATGAAAAGAAAATGCAAATGGACTATTTAATTTGACGCATTTTTTTATATAAGCAATTTCAACTTGGGGTCAGTACTAAGTATTGCTTAGCTGGAAGGCAAATTTGAGTATTCAAAATTGCTTAGCAATTGCTCAACTTTTTGCTTGTGTTTTTTGAAAATAGATTAGAAAAAGGTAAATATAGGGCCATGTAAACGGTTTGGTAATTGGTAAGTATTGAAAGTGAACAAGTATTGAGGGCAGATAACGTTTGCACAGGTTATTCCTGTTAATAAGATGGTGTCAGTTCACATTTGCTGTTAAGTACTGAAAATGCAATTTTTCAAATTGCTTAGCAGTCTTCAATCCAGTACTAAAATCGCTTAATTTTTTGCCTTGCCAAGTACTGCCTTGCTTGTAAAGCAGTTGCTTATAAAGAAAATGCGTGTATGATTCTCGTCTTGGTCCTTGTTTTTCAATATATTGGTCTATGCTGATTTGTATCTAACTTAAAATGGACTTGCTTATATCTGATAATTTTGAATTTTCTCCCAGTTTGGAGATGGAACGAAGACACAGACAAGAAGCAAAACTTTTAGAAGAGAAGAGGTACTGAGATTATATCTTGCTCTTTGTTTTCGAATGCTCTATAAACTTCTTCAGTTACTAGCAAAATTTAGTAGCGTATCAGTCCTTTGCATAAATTTTTCCGTTCGTTTCATTCATGTAAATAGATATTCGTTGAGGATAGAGTCTAAGAGTAAATGTGATTTGCTCCTTAAGGACAGAGCTTGAGAAGAAAAAGGAAGAAGATTTCCAGAAGCTGGAGGAAGTAAGGTAATTAACTTGAGGAGTAGATTCACTTTGTGGAAAGCGTAATTTAGGAATAAACCGTGGAACAAAGACGAAGAGTAAAGTTATGATCCCAAGTTTTCAATTTATCGAAAATTCCAGTACTTAGACACTTTCATGATTGACATTAAGACATTTTGATCATTGTCTCAGTCCTATTAACAAGCGTTTCGGACCCAATTACTGGGATCCATCATCAATGTAAAAAGCAACTAAAGAGATAAGAATTTATGTGGAGAAGTTAATGACGAAACCTACTAAAGGGACAGTTAGTTCAAAGTATCGCTTAGGCCCTTTACATAGTCTGGAAGAGAGCTTTGTATGTGTTTTTAATGTATGTTGTGTACAGCAATAGCCTGCAAATAAGTACCTTCACTTAGTCGATTAAAATTAAAAGCTTTAGGACGTAAAACTTTCCGGCAAAATGCTTCGGAAAGGAAGGAATTTGGGACGATTAAGCTTTCGAAAAGGATTTTGTCCGAAAGTTTGACTGTCCAGAAGTTTTCGGTTTTAATGTAAGAACCTGCAGCCTGAAATTGTATATTAAGTCTTCAGATAATTTGAAGCTGTTCAGCCTGACATTCCAACTAGGCTCATGTCTCATTTCATGTCCGTTGGGAAATAAGCTCTTTTTTGCCAATCAACCTCTTTCATGAATTCTCCAAAAGTAGTGCATGCATAGTTGAGATACGCAGGCTCATAAATATGTTTTGATCCACACAACTTTGGGTGGTTAAAGGTATTGTCAAAGTACTTGAATAGTAAATGGTCAACTATCCTTTCCTCTAACTTTTTTATTGGATCCTGTGTTAAGAACTAGAACCCTGATTCTTGTACCTAACACATCACATAAGAACGCGAGCAGGCTAATTTCAAAACTGTAATTTCAACATGACTTGTTTTAAACTATAATTTGTTTTTATAGGAATGTTATGACCTATAAAATCATACACAAACTTTGTCCAGAAAGCTTCCTAGAAAAGTGCATATCGAGAAATCATGAAACTAATAGTCGCAATTCCGCAGTTTTGTTTTCTGTGTCAATCTACCTCTATATATATATATATATATATATATATATATAT